>CM040429.1:22771442-22798841 GCA_022702705.1 Papilionanthe hookeriana x Papilionanthe teres | reverse complement strand
TAACTCTCGAATCGTCTAAGTACTTACTTTCTCCCACTCTCAACAATTCTCACAATTACAATTTTATCCTTCTTATGTAAAGATGGAGAATGATTTGCTACATCATCTTCTCTTAGGTTTCAATCATTTCAGCAGACTAATTATCACTGTTTTTTGTTAATTCCCTCCCCTCTGATTACCCATTTTTTTAAGGCGTGAATCAATTCTGAAAATAATTAAATAAAAAATTCTCATTTTTAACTTAACCATTGGCAAGAAAAAGAAAATAAAACCAAATGAGCAGAGGAGGGCAACCCACTTAAATAAAATCAGCAAAACAAAGAGTGAGACTGCAAGTGAACCGACCTAAAAGCATTTAAATTCTCAAAAAAAAAAAAAATCAAATCAACTCCCAAAACATCAAGCAAATCGGACTCGAAAAAAATATTTGAAGTTTTTAAGACAACAATAATATAACATTTAAAATGACGTAAAAGTAATGTTTTGGGACTTTCACTTTAGTATTCAAAAGAAGACACCAATGAAAGAATTCAAATTTTCAAAAAGAATAATGCTCCAAAGATTTTCAGATCTTCAAAAATCAAAACCGTTACAATTCAAATTTTTCCAAAAAAAAGAAATGCGACATTTTAACGTTTCCAAAAAAAATGGTGGACGAATCAACCCCAAAAGTAGTGCAAGTCCCTTCCATAACTTCAAGAAAGAAAATAAAAACAAGCGAAAAATGCCCACTACTATGCTACACATGCTCAACATTTCATGCTCAAGAGAACAAACTTTCCAAATAGAACATGAAAAATTTTAGATTTTTGCAAATGTAAAGCATTGAAACTTTTCAAATTTTCCAAATAGAACACGTAAAACTTCCAAGTTTTGTAAAATTAAAGCATCATATCTCTCCAAACTTTTCAAATAGAGTTTGATAAGTTTCAGATTTTTCAAATGTAAAGCATTGGAACTTTCTGAATTTTCCAAATAGAACACTGAAAACTTTCAGATTTTGTAAGAGTAAAGCATCGTATCTCTCCAAACTTTCCAAATAGAGTTTGAAAAGTTTCAGATTTTTTAAATGTAAAACATTGAAATTTCCAAATTTGCCAAATAGAACTTGCAAATGTGCCACCCCAAAGTTTCAGATTTTGCAAAAGGCCACCCCAAAGTTTCCAGAATTTGCAATTGTGCCACCTCAAAGTTTCAGATTTTGCAAATTTGCTTCAGATTTTGCAAAAAGAATTATGTTCACTTAAACCATGTAGCAATAACATAATCATCATAAAGCCGATTCTGAGAACAAGCCTAACCATAAAAGCATGATAATGGAATACCAGGATAGGTAAGAAAAAATTGCACTTCATAAAGATGCATGCTTTAAGCCATCAAAGTGAAACCAATAAATTAAACAAGAAATGTATGACATTTCTCACAAAGTTTCCAAATGAAACATAAAAATTTTCAGGTTTATTAAAGTAAAGCATTGCATTTCTCCAAACCTTGCAAATGACACATGAAAATTTTCAAAATTTTTAAAGAGTGAGAGATCACTATGATTTCCTTTCTCTAAGCATGCTAAGATGTAAGCCCATATGAGTATTTAAAACATTATTTTCCACTTCAATGAAGCAAAGAACAAGTAAGGAGTAAAGAGAGCTTCAAAAGTCTAGGATATCCCCCCTCCAAACAAAACTAAAATAACGTTTTGAATACATTTAAACATAACTCATCAGAAATAGTAGAATAGTAGTAGAAAAGTTGCCATAAACTCTTAAACCTCATGCTAAACATGTCAAAGTGAAGTTTAACCATCTCACATTCTTTCAAGTTCTATAGCACAAGTAGCTAAGGGAAGGGAAGAAGCTACGTCTTGAAGTAAAGCCAAAGAGGAATGCAAAAACAAACCTAGGAAAATTTCAGCAGCACTTCCCCTGTTGCCAAATTTCTCAACAACCCTAACCTTGTTTAGCTTTTTTTTTAAAAAAAAGAACAGTAGAAACCCAAGAGCAACAAGCACTCCAACCAGAAATAATTTCAGCAGCAACTTCCCTCTCTCAAGTTTCAACGACCCAATCTTAATGCTAACTAGTGTTTTTTTATAGGCAAGGAAGAGAGGAGCAATCACTTACCAGCCTTAATGGTGGCCGAATAAGATGATGGGAGAGGAGGAATAGCTTTAGGGAGAGAGTAGGCGACCTCAAGAAAAGGAAGCGTCGGCCAGGCTCGCTCGTGATTGGAGAGCTGCTCGGTCGAGCGGGGTTCGAGAAGAGGCAAGGCGCTGGGGCTCGCGATCGAATCAGGAGACGCGAGCGAGGAGAGGGGCGCGCCAGCTAGGGCATGCCCAGGTGCGGTCCTGCTCGTGAGAGAGTGAGGGAGGTGAGCCAGGGCTTCGGTCTGACCGAATAGGGGAGAGGCGTAGCGAGATATTAAATTTTAGGGATTTAAATAGAAATGAAAAAGTCTTTTTTTTAATAATATATTAAAATCTCCCGATTCATACATTTTTCGCTCGTGCATGAAATCATAGAAAAAAAGGATGTCTCCCCCAAGTAAAATTGACGCTTCGAATGCACCGGCGCAGTCCGTTTCATCATCCGAGTTCATTTGATTATTTTTGATAATCGTGTGAAATTTAAATAATAGTTTGCGCATTTTTTCTGTGCAACAAACTTAAACAATATGTGTGCCATTCCTAAGTAAAATCAACGTTCTGGACGCACCGACACAGTTCGTTTTGTCATTCGAGGTCGTTTGGACAAGTTTATCGACGATCGAGTAAAAAATACGTTAAATTTAATTTTCCTTAAGTTTTGGTCCGTGATCGATTATTTCAAAAATTGATTTATGTTTCGATTAATTATGAAGCTTTTACAGGTGTAAATGATGTGAAATTTGATGTTCAAGTGTGCGAAAATTGCGGTACACCTCCGAAAAGAATCTCCTAAATCTAAAGGGCTTTCCCGATTCTTATAAGAATTCTCTCTGATTCTCGGCATGGTGGTCCTTAACCACTCAATCAAATGATGATGGTCCGTGAACACAACCACTCAATCAAATGATGATGGTTTGAGATCACCCATACGAGACACCGTAAGAGAACACAGGAAGTGACTTGAATTTCTAAGAGGAGCGAGTCTCAACACTAATCCTCTAAGAGAGTCAAACAAGAAATCCTAGGGCTAGAGCCTAGGTTCTAAGGAGATGAAGAAAAAGGCCTCATAAAAATGAGGTCAACATTAACTCTAGAGAATCTATGTATAATCACATAGATGTCTATCTTCTTGACAGACAATATATGATCACTCTAAGGTGAGTTACTTGGCTTGATAAAGCCTTTATCTATCAATTCCTGCAATTGACACTTTAATTTATGCAATTTCTTCAGAGCCATTCTGAAAGGAGATTTGAAAATTACGGATGGCCTTGGCGTTATATCAATACCAAAATTAACTTGTCTTTATGGTGATAGTTCGGACAATTACACAGAAAATACTTTAGGAAATTATGCAACTATTGAACTGTTCTTTAATTTATTCACACCCTGGTTCAATATCTTTAATTTTGTTAAAATACCAGCTCACTACTTCACAAATATTTTTCAACTATTAGTGCAGTGATGAAAGAAGATGTGTATTCCTATTGCAGGAAAAAAATAAAATGAATTCTCACCAATTAAATTAAACTTTACTTTTTTCTCTGGCATTCAATCACAACAAAATATGTCACCAATCAATTCATTCCCCAGCAGAACATCAAATGTTTGAAGTGATATTATAATCAACTATGTTAGCAAATTTCTATCAGAAATATTAAGATAGACAAAATACTTTCTATTTGCATAGAAATTATTTTCAGATGGCATGATAACACATGATGCAGCAGTAAAGTACATAATATCAGCAGATAAGCTCTCAAAAAATTATTCAGAAATAAAAGAGTGATGCACCCAAATCGAATCAACTGTGCTAGGCTAATTTAAAATCAGAAGCGTACATTTAACCACTTCTTCAGATTCTTTAGTTTCTCGAAGGGTAATCGCAAAAACTCTGTCCTTCACTGGTGGCTAATTTTTATGCTCTAAAGTCTCACTTTTTGTTTGAATTATAGTTTTTTCTAAAAATAGTCATTCGTGGTTGATTGTCTTCCAAAAATTTTTTGGGCTATCATTGTCTTCGAAATGTATGAGGCTTACTGCCGTCTCTTTTCTTTTCGAATGGATAATCTATCTAACGATGCTTTGCCTATCCACATCTGTAGCATTTTCTTGAGCCAACAAAGCATTGCCCAATATGTCTTTTTTTCACACCTCACAATTTGACTTTTCTAACTGAATTTGCTTTTTTCTACCTTCCAATTTAAATTGCTTGCTTTGAAAGTTTTCTCCCTTGCTAAATTTTTTTCATTTGTTTGCTTGTGGTTGCCACTACTAACTAAAGAATTTCAGCTCATTTTCAATTCTTCTAGCCTTTTCAATTTGCATTGTGAACTCAATGATTTTAAAAAGAGGCAATGCTAATTTTAACTGATCATAGAGTTTGCACAAAAAATAGTATTATTTTCCCTTCTGATGCTGACATAATCAGGGGTATACTTGAAAAGAGAAGTGAATTCTTTTTCATACCGCATAATTTTCTTGGACCTCTAAGTCAAATTTAAGAACTTATCCTACAATGCTAATATGACTGAAAGTGGAATAAAACAATCCCTGAAAACTCTTACAAACTCGTCCCACTTAATCTGTGAGAGATGGTCAGCTAAAATTTCTTCCTATGCTATACCTGCCACCACCTTTCTACCTTACCTTTTAACATGAATATGATCAGCACCACCTTTTGTTATCCCGACAAATCATACTATCAAAAATCTTCCCAATCTTTAATAACCAATTTTCAATAATTGTAGGGTCACTGACACTTTTAAATATAGGTGGCTTGAATTATTGAGAGATCCTCAAATAGTGATCAACTTTTGAACCATATTCAGATCTGGGCTCAGTGCTCATAGAAGATATTTCATTGACATTTATTTTATCAAGTATTTGAGATATCAGTTTAACAATGCATTCTAACTTAGAGATTCTGTCTCCTCATTTACCATGTTCTAAATATCATTTATGTTTGAATTATTCTAAGCTTGCATTTCTCGTTTGACAGTTGATCTAGAAGGCTAACCCTTAATTATTTTAGTACTTTCCTATACATATTTACATGTCATTTCATAATTTATTATTCAATACAATTTATCATATAGTAATTTTGCATGTATGCATTATTCCTGAAGTCATATTTAGAGACCCAACCAACTTATAGCTATGTATTGATTAATTCATATTTTAATCTCATTCCCACTTATTCTAAATTCAAAGACACTTGCATTATTATTTTCATTCAATCTCCCTCCGATTCCACTTTTTGTCACACCCCAACTGAGCCTCTAAGGTCAAACAGTGGTTCAGCAAAGGTGGATGATTCAGTTTGACATAATTTCTACAAAACTAGTTTCGACTTGTACAAATCATGATTCAGTTTATGATGAATTAGTCTCACTCAATCATAAAAAAATATTAGCAATCTAATTCAATTCAAAATTCATTCATGTTCTTTAACGCCTTTTAAGCGTGCATAACAATTTTACTAAAATATATACAATGCTTCTAAAAAAATCAAACATATAAAAATATTTACCCAAATTTTTTTACAATATTCATAGGATTTTACAACCCAAAAGCTATATAAATTTATAACTGGCTAATCGCACTGGTTCTCCTTACCTCTCCCTGAAAATCAACATTATCTAGCTACAAACTTAATGAAATATTAGTGCTAAAGTAAGATTTTATTGATGGAAATAAAACAACGTGCATGCTCAATTCTAATTAGTTTAAGTGACAGCAGTACATAACCAACTTACTTTAATTACATGAAGTATGTAAAAAAGGGTATAAAAGCAATAAACGATAAACAATTGTAATAAACATATATGCTGTTCATTCCCTGTACAATCATAAGATTGTCTTTAATTGTTTCATACTCAATATCTGTTATCTTAGGAATGTCCTTGTACTTTCATAGGCTTTGATTTAAATTATTTCATTGGATCATCACCCAGCTCATTGGCTACACAATTACTATAGAGGTTAGTTTTCTCCTAACATAAATTTATCAACAACCCGTCTAATACTAGTTAAGTCCTTTCTATTAAATTCTCTGTCAACTTTATTTGTGCATGTCATCAGTATGAAGATCTACCTATCACATGTATATACAATTGTATAGGGATACCTGCGAGCAATTTGTTTAATGAATATGCCCGCCAATTCAATAAATAAAGTAACATCAGTAAAATCATTACTATCAGTTCATGTTTGTTTTTGTAATATATGTAGGTATTCAACAATATACAAAAATTCAAATTACAGTTTCATATCAATATATGACATAATAATCCTATAACATGATATTCTTTTTAATTTAACACATGAGTATCTTATCTGAATTGACGGGAGCCTCAAACTCACCGTCTAGAGCACACTGCTTGGGATTCATAATTTTCTGTACTTGGGAAAATGTTTAATTTACCCACTAATTCAATGTATAAACAATTTTAAACAATTCTCCCACCTCTGAATAGATTCCCCTGCATATGAAAACAATCATCGCTTAATGATTTCAGACAAAATCTGCACTGCCCAGGTTAACTATACAACAAATCCATGAAATTACAATTAATTGAATAAATGCTCTTTAAGTTGATTAAAATAAATAAAAACATCTTTCTGAATATAAATAAAAATATATAAATACTTTTCCTCAGAACGCCAATCTCTCCCTCAAAGCCTTCTTTCCCTTGTTTCCTCTTCTCCCTTCTTCCTTTTCCTTCCTCTTTCTATTTTCTTCTATTTTTTTCTCAAATTGGAGCTACAATTACCACTTAGTAATTTCAAACAAAATCCGTGCTCTCCTAGTTAACTACACAATAAGTCCCTAAAATTGAAATCAATTGAATAAATGCTCTTTTTGTTGATTAAACTCAAGACAAGCATCCTTCTGAATATAAATTAAAGTATATAAATACTTTCCCTAGAAAACTAATCTCTCTCTCAAAGCCTTCTTTCTTTTACTTCTCCTACTCTTCTTTCTTTTCTCTTCTCAGTTTTTCCCCATATTGGATCTACATGAGAGCGTAGATTTCGATTTCCATCAATCCCACTCCCATCCTCGTCGCCAGCTATTGTGCTAGAGTTATGAATGTCTGTGGATACAAAAACGAACAACAAAAGTGGGTAAATGAAGGGTTCTAATTGCATTTAGAAAATCCTCTTATCTTAGTTCTTCACAAAGCTCCAAATCGAGAGCTCCGCTACTAGCTTCTACCTTCTTTTGCTCAATCCTGTCTCTTGTTATAGGACTGGGATGGAAGAAATGCCGAGACAGTTACGAAAATAGGGAAAAATGCAAAGCTTATACATACTTTATGCATTTATTTGCCTGACATCCCAGCCATCCAAAAACCCGCCACACCGCTGTATGTTGCGGAAAATGGAATTGCTAGAATACTGGATACTCCTAGCAAGATTTAGAATTTGTTAATTAAATAATTAATTAAGTTTAATTAAGTTATTATTTAAAAATTTTTATTACTCCAAAGGTATCAATAATTTATATATAGTATTATATATAAATTGGATTGATTCAAATTGTAGAGATTTATAAAAATAATTTTGATAAATTTCAGGGAATGTAAAAAATTAGATATATTTTAAAATGGTCAGGATTTTCTTGAATTTGTCAAAACAAGGTATTGCACTAACTTGTGTTGGAGAACAACAAAGCCTTGTTCTAGGATGCCCTTTTGGCTCATGTCACACCCCAACTAAGCCCCCTTAGGAGTCTGCTGTGGTGCTAAAGAGGCGGACAATTTATTCAAATTAAATTCTCACCAACACTTATTGTGATTTACCAAATTAGACCCAGTGGGTGATGAACTATAATCTAATTAAATTGCCGTAAATGTACTTGATATATTTCATTTCATAAATCATTCACATGTATATACTTGGAAATGTAAAAATCATATCACTAAACATATGTATATCTATACAAAGCTGTTAAATCAACATAATAAAAGTATGTATCTAAAAGTTTGTATAGGTTCCCAAACTATAATGCAAAAGCTATACAAGTCACACCTGAGTACTTACCCCGGTGTTTCTTACCTCTTCTTGAAGGTCAACAACGTACAATGAGCCACAAGGAGCTCAGAAAAATAAATAAGTCTAAATTATGATTCAAAAAAGAAAAAAATAACGTTCATGCTCATGTGTAACTCGTATAAATATCCATAATATATATTACAATATGCTGTAATTATATAAAACATGCAAATAAAAAGATATATTGTAGGGAATCACGACTGCTATATAAAACATGTATTTTATCCATTCACGAGTAAACATAAGCATGTAATCTTAAGAATGTTGTAAGAGTTATTAATGTAAGAATAAGAATATCACTTATAATTATATAAAACTTAACTGTTTTCATGTTGTCATATTATTGGGTCAACACCCAACTCAATGACCACATTAATTATTGATAAATGTTAGATCCTCCAACATACCAGTATCGATAACACTCTAGTACCAATAGTTTTCCACATTTTGTCACCTTCGATCCCAATAGTTTCGGAGTTTTATCACGCGTCGAGTACCGCGGGAGTCGGGAATCTCATCGTTCCCTATCATACATGTTTGTAAGTATACGTGTAATAACCTACCTATAATATCAATTGTGATATTTTTAAATCACGATTCTCTGTAATAAATATTCATCATAGGCATTTCATATATCATATGCATAAATCATAACAAATGAATATTTGCAAGGAATGATTAATGCAACTATCGAATAAATCATAAACAATATCATCAGATTCATAATATAGTAATATCATAGGTATCGTAAGTGATAACATATTTACATCCATATTTATGTAGATATTCATCCATAATATGCATGAATATCTATATACAATAGTGCTAAACACATAATCACATGAACCTACAAAGAGTTATTTTTCTAAACTTTATACATGATTATTTCACCTGAAATTATGGAACAATCTTACAGCGAGTTTTGCCAAGCTCTCCGCCTAATGTAAACAATGTGGAATTTGTAAATCTCTTAGGATTTCATGAAATCTGCACTTATCTTGTAATTTAACCCCAAACATAATTTATTTCTTTATGTTGCACGAACACTCCTAATAAGGAATCGTGCAGTGTCAGACTCGTATTGGACACAGACACGGCTCCAACACAATCGAGACACGTATCAGACACGTTACAAAAGTGTTCAAATTAATTGATATTAAACAAAAAGAGACAAGTGTGTCAGACACTGTTGTCCTAAATTCGACACACGTGTCCTAAATTAATGAATAAAAAAGTTTTAAAAATTATTTTTAAGATTAAAATTTAAAATATGTAAAATTTAGTAATGACTTGCATACATACCACTCAATTCTTATGTATTTATGTATCCAACACAAAATTTTTAATTTTTTCATATATTTCACCTTACACATGTATAAAAATTAAAAAGAAGTGTTTCATTTGATTTGATTTATATATTTAGATGCGAGATAAAATATTTGGGTGGCGTAAATATAAAAATCAAATTTTAGGTATAAGATATGTGGATACATAAGAATTCGGCAGTGTGTTTGTAAACACCTCAGAATTTACAGTAAATACCACTAAGCTCACGAGAATACGAGATGCATTATTAATTTATTACTTATTTCTTATTAGTTTTATGCTTTAAGATGTGGGTTGTTGTAGGAGATGAATTTGAGACCTTGAATTATACAAGAATTTTGCATATTGCAAGCCTTTTACTTGATAAGCCATATTTAGAATATATGATATTTAATGATGATAATGAATGTGAACTGTGAAGTAGAAGTACATTCAAAAAAAGCAGATCAACTTTTTATTTCTTTTAATGAATTAACAGAGTTAAATTTTGATATAATACTAGATAATATATGGTATTATGCTTACATCTTGTATGCGATAAACTAAAGATATATTTATGGGCATCTTAGTTTTTGAAAGTTAATGTTATTAACTCTTCTCTTTTGTTTATTTAATATATACATATATTTTTAATGTTTTTTATTATAACTACGTGTCCGACATGTGTCCGTGTCCTATATTTTCATAGGCGTGTCCAGTGTCGTGTCATATCTGTGTCCACGCGCATGTGTCTGTGCAACATAGTTATTTACCAATTGTTACCTCAAACGGGCTTCACTGCATACCGACACTTCTCCGAGACTTTCTATACTTCTTCCTTCTTCCTCCTAGCCCCTTAATCCTCCATTTACATGCTGATTTTTTGCTAACAGCCCAATCCGAAAGCCGAAAATCAAGTTTATTGTCTCCGACACCAACTCTTCTCCTGCTACACCTACTGGAAACAAAAATGTGCACCAATTCATAACAAGCATCAAAAGAAAAGTGTAAGGAAGGAAAATAATGTTGCAAATATCGTAAAAGAGGGTTTCCTACCTTTCGATCTCTACCCGGAACCTTGGATTGAAGCCTACAACTCCTTGCAAGTCGTGCGCGTCCATCCGCTACAACGGCCTAATCATGGAAAACTTCAGGCATCGTGTGAGGGAGTGGGGACGCGGCATTTATTGTGCCACTTTATCTCAGCTATTTGAGTCATCCTATGGCTGAGAATCACGTAGGAAGGTTGGTAGCTACAGTATTAGGATTAATTAAATTTAATTAAACTTTTACGTCATAATTTTATATATTATCCTATATTTAAAATCTATGTTTGGTGCTATATATCTAATTAATCAATTCAATGTATAGAATTTTATAAAATTTCTTCGATTGAATTTCAGGGGATGTGAAATTTGGATTACATTTTAAAGTCGCCAAAATTTACCTGGTTTCTCAAATGTTGGGTATTACAGCTCATCTATCTGGATTGATTTAACTAATGTTAAAAGTGCATGAATTGTGATTAAGAATTCTATTGTAATCTGGCCTTGAAATTCATGTCACGACAAAAGGATTGATAATTCTACTGTTAGAAAGAAAACAAACCAAGCCTATTTCTAGTGTATACAGTTGGTTTTAAACCTCGATTGTATGAGAAATCACGAACCATCTACCTAGTTGGCATCACTAATGATATCCTTTTTTTTAAAGCGCAACCAAATGTGCATTAATTGGGATTTAGGCAGCTATGAGTATTTGATGGAGAAATGGTAAAGGTTTGATCGGCGAATCAAGAGCAAGGCTAATTTTATTTGTTGTGGAAAAATGCTATAGTTATGCTTAATGCCACTATCATATCCTATTCATGCTTCAGATGAACCTAATTTCAGGATCATCTTCTTCGCAAAGGGGAGTCATCATATTTCTTCATGGGGCTCCAACTCAGTCATTCAGTTATCGAGAAGTAATGTCTCAGGTTAGCCTGTGAAATGTATATTGATTATGATTTTAGCACGGATATTTTTCGGAAACTGCAAACATTTTAGTTTTTAATGAAATAAAACAGATATTTTGTTATTTTACTTTGTTTCAAAAGAAATAACCTTGAACAGACATCATCATTTTCTTTGCAAGTGATCATTACTGTCTTCATTATTAACTTTATCCAAACTATTTTGCATTGATAGCAGATTGATGCTTAGATAGAATAATTCGATGCTGCAGATTATTATTTTAGTTACTCATGCTTGTTCCAGTGTTCATTGGAAGATTTTTTTTACCTGGTTTGGAAATTTTTAGAACACATTACCAAGAGAGGACTCATAAGTTCTTTCCAGCGAGTACACTATTTTACATGAAAATTGCTTTTACAGAACAATTTTGACGGGAAAATTTGCAATCCCATTGTAAAAATGATACTTGAACGCTTGAGGGGCCTTTGCCTCTAAAGGGTTTGGCACTACCCCCGTTAAATGTACATATTGTTAGTTTTTATTATCTGTATGAGAAGTTATGGACAACGGCTGGCCAAAACTCATGAATCTATATAGTTCTGTATTTATTATGACCTCCTATTTTGATCAAACGCATGGTTTTATTTGCTAAGAAATAGAATATAATTTAGAAAGAAAAATTCAGAATACACTATTGAACTGTTCAAAGACTCCAAATTCCCCACAGGTCTGTTGTATTCTGCTCTTAAAAAGATGACATTATCAATAATTTGTAGCCTTATCATAGAATATAGAGATCCGAATGTTCCATGACTATTTCGTTGGGCAATTAGGAAAGAAGAGTACTATTAACATGTTCCGGGATGTTTGACAGTAGGGATTTACTCTTCATCAGTAATACCAGTGTCTCTTTGATTCATATTGCGAACAGCAAACATAATTTGGGGCTTTAATTTGTGTGGTAAATAATTATGTCATTGATTAGATGTCAGATGCTGGTTTTCGCTGCTTTGCTCCTGATTGGATTGGATTTGGTTTTAGTGACAAACCTCAACCAGGGTATGGGTTTTCGTACACAGGTATGCAATATTCAGTAACTATTAATTTCATCCTGATAAGAGACTAAATTTTCATTACCTGATGCAGAGGAAGAGTTTCACAAAGAATTTGACAAGCTTCTTGATAAGCTAAATATCAACTCACCTTTCTTCTTAGTGATTCAGGTTTTTTAGGACTTCGCTTTAGATTTTATTGAATTAGTTAATGATGTTCTTTATAATTGGAAAGATTAATCATATATTTTAATAATTTAACTGTTTACTCATACGAAGATTGCGAATTGTAATTGTTTGTTGAAATTTTACTGTTGGTGGGCAAATAGATTTAGAACCACTTCTGTAGGGATTCCTTGTTGGATCATACGGATTGACTTGGGCTCTAAGGAACTCTGATAAAGTCTCCAAGATTGCCATTCTCAACAGTCCGTTGAGTGCTAGATCTTCTTTACCTGGCTTGTTTCAAAAACTAAGGTAGGCAATTTGTTTTCAATGGCAGTTAATGTATCGAGTTAATCTTCTAATATTTCAACCACCCTCTTCATAATTTCTTGACTTCGTGCTGTTAAGTTAAAATAGCTTTTCTAAAGCAGTAACTGTATCAACATAGTCCACTACAGTTTGCTTTGCATCAATCCGGATCTACATGGTTTCATTCTAACATCCAGTGCAGGGTTATACAAAACTGTTAATCACACTGATTGAATCCCCTACTTTCCAGTATTATGAATTAAGTGGTTACACATATTATGTTTTCAAAAATGCAAGTCTGATGTTGTGTAATTTTTCTTTTCTTTTCTTTTCAGAATCCCTCTTTTTGGAGAGTTTACGTGTCAAAATGCTATAATGGCTGAGCGTTTTATCGAATCAGGTAGCCCGTATGTATCTCCATCATAGTTTGTATAACTTTTTTTAGATTTTTTTTATCCTTCAACACTCCTCGTTGTAATAGTTCTTCAATATGCAAATTGATCACTATTGTTGTTTTGAGTTAGGATTTTTAATGCAAATAGTATATGATATATTTGTAGATCACAAAAAAGAAAATCTGTTTACAAGTTAAAGGACATTAAATATTAAAAAAAAACCTCGCTCTCCTCTAATGTAAACAAAAAATTATGACAATTAGAACCCAAGCACCAGTGCAAATATGGAATAAATCCAAAGAAATTAATTTAGGATGTAAATACATAAAATTGGTTAGTATTTTCAAATTCTTTGCTGCAAATAGAATCTCAATTGCATTAAACTTGAGCATACACCAACAAGAAAAAAGCAGATATGTAGAAGAAATTAACTCATGAAAGAACTCACAAAATAAGAAATCTAGGCCTCACATCTATATAAAAGATGACTTCCTATACCTCACTAGAATAAATTAACTAACATTTACTCACAATATTTAAAATTAAAAAAAAAAATAAAAATAAAATTATTTCATTACATGCCTCATATCATCCATTTACGGAAATTTCTTTCCTAAGTAGATATGATCGACAAAAGATCAACTCAATTTGATTTCATATAATGACAATCTGGGGGGATCTTAGGTACAAATATTTTACGGTCATAATTGATTGAAATTTTAAGGTTAAACTTAGGATCTTTTTTATTATTTTACTTTTTAGATCACTGCTATACTAATATTTTTGTATTGCTTTGTTGCTTTTCATAATTTTTTTTGTGATGAGAAACAACTCCGTACTTACAAGTATTTATAATAGCTTATCCATAACACCACTTGTGATATTTTTTAAAGCATAATTCTCGTAACAAACATTCTTCATGGGCATTTCATATAGCATATGCATAAATAATAACAATTAAATACCTACAATCAATGATTTTATAAACATATTAATCAGATTTATAACATAGTAAAATCATGCATCATAAGGAACAAATCAATCATACATTCTATATAGGTATTCATCCACAATATGCAAGAAATTCTAAATGCAATATTGTCAAACAATTAATCACATAGAAACCTGCAGAAATTTATTTTGCTAAAATTAGCACAGAATTATTTCACTTGAATTGACGGAACAGTCCTACGACGAGTTTCCCCCAAGTTCATCTCCAAATTGCCACCTTTTGTAAACAATCTTGAATTTGTAAACCTTTTAGGATTTCATGAAATCTTGGCTTATCTTGTAATTTAACCCCAAACATTACTTTTTTTACCTCGAATGTGCATAAATTCTCCCCAAAAGCTTTCTTATTTTTTCCTTTCGTTTCCTCCTATCTTCACCTTGCCCCTTTCTCTGCTACCTATGGAATTGGGCCTAATTCTTGGTTAACTAACCCTGCAATCATTTCTGCTTAGCTATAGAAACAAGAAACAAGTAGAATGCTCAAAATCGTAGCAAAGGTCAAAACGGAAGTGGAGAAGGAAATGAATGTCTCAAATATTATGGAAGAGGGGGTTTGTATTCACAGAAATCTCCCTGGAGCCTTGAAATGCCTACAGCTCCCTACGGATCATGCAGCCGTTGCGTTCGTGCCAGTGGTACAGTGCCGCAATCGTGGATCCTTCAGTCAAGGGAAATGAATTGAGAGAGAGGGGGAAAAATGAACTGGAATGCGGCATATAAACGCGATCCCCTTTAACTCTCAGTTGTTTGATCAAATCTACCTGGTGCATGCCGAGAAAAGTACAGAGTAGGTGGCTACAATGATAATGCGGGACATAAGAAAATAATTATTGGAATTAATTAAGTTAATTAAACTTATAACTTATCTTTTTTTGGGTTTAAATTCATGTATGGTACTATATATCAAATTGATTGATTTGAGGCATAGAATTTTATAAAAATGCTTTAGTCGAATTTTGAGGGATGTGAAATTTGGGATATATCTTAAATTTAAAAAATTAGGTATTACAATTCGATGATTCAGATTTATTATCAATTTATCATGATTGTCAGATATCGATTAATTATTCATCTTTATATGTAAATTCATGATGACTTTAGCTTTAATAAATATTTTAATCATAAAAAATTATTGTAATAAATTTTATAGAATCACGATTCCCCCTTTTAACCTATTTCATATTGCATATGGGAGCTCTTTTTTTTTTCAATGTTTTGGTCATGTTCTTACTTTTTTTTCTGTGTAGCATAAGGCTCATAATTTTATTATGATGGTGCATTTTCTCGAAAAATTCTAGATAGCAATTGGAAATTAGAAGTGAGCGCTTTACTCGCTTAAAACTTTCAAAATTGCTAGTCTTCAATATTTCTTATGAGAAGAGAACAATCAACCAATTGTTAATACCTTTCCCCTTCCTTTGACAAGTACGATTTTTTATCAATTCAATAGAAGATAGCATTCATATCCCACAAATATGTTATACCAGATATAATATGACATATCAATGACACAACTTCATGGACTATCTCATCAATAAAATCTCTAAAGAAAGCAAAGTTAAACCTCTAAGAGTAAATTTCAAGTGACTTAACAAACTTTACTCTTTTGAAACCAACTTAGAGAATAAGATTTTGAAAATTAAGTAATGACAAGCCCTAGTATCTTAACTGAATTTGTAGAGATCAAATTCCTTTCACAATCCAAAATAGCATCAACCATGGTAGATTTCACCTATAGCATAACATGGAATAATTCTTCCCAAACTTCCTCACTAGCATCTGCATGCAACATAAAGGACAATGTAGATTCTGCCTCAACCAATCCTATCTCAAATCCTCCAAAATTATAATTGCTTTTATCTTATTGTATTTCTATTCAGGCATCTTTTATGGATATAAATTATAATATTTAAGGTTTTTTCATGCCGTTTTGCAATATAGACACGACGATCGACTATCTCACTCCTCTATGCCCGTGTCATTGTTTTCCAATAGCGACACAGTGGTCTATTGTCTCGCTCCTCCCTAACTAAACTTCCAGTATTCTTCTTATTTGAAGTTACAAACAAGGGTATTAATGGAAAGTGTTGTTTCACTCCTAAGTGTTATAACTTATATGCTAGCTTCAAAGACATCAATAATATTTTGGGAGAGTAGTAATTATTTTTTACTGCAATAAATAGCATACCTATAGATAAAGAAAAGCATAAATTCATTTAAACTTGACACTGTCTTCTCTTAAGATTACATCAAATAAGGAGCAACCTTATCCTTAACTCCACCATTTGGAACATCCATATCCTTTCTAAGCTAACAAAGAAAATTAAAAAAAATATACAAATTTAAAATCAAACAAAATAAAAATGAAAAATATTTCTCATTCCGCTATCCTTTTTATCATCCAATAAAAATTTCTACCCCCAAATTTTGATCTTTGGGCAGCCGGCCAATTGCTGATCCATATTTTCTTGTCGATAGTTGTAGTTATTTTTAAAAAATAGTTCTAGAGATATTATGGGAAAAGCTATTATAGGTATTGTAGTCAGAAATTATGCCATGCCATGCCAACAATGCATTTAGTAGTCAACTCTAGTCTTGGTTATTTTACCTGTTGGTTCTACTCCGATAGTGTTGCAGATTCTTGTCCAAATTCAATTTGTTGTGAATTTGCGGCAACACCATTGCAACCTCCAATTGGCCTACCAGTTGGTCTCGACTCATCTGCATGTTTCAACCACCTTCTGTAGGTTAGAAATCATGACACAAAATACAGCGGCTTTTTTTTTCTTGTTTGGAATCAAATTGATGTATTACATTTACTACATACTTTGGTGTTTAATTAGGTGTATTTTACAAACTTTCTATCTTGAAATGCATCATTTTTGTTTTCTCAGAATAATGCCCAAATATATTTAGAAAAATCATTCACGATAACAAAATTATAATCTTTGCCACTGAGACTAGTAACACTACTAGGAACAAGTAAATTCGTATGCAATAACTCTAAAAACCTAGAAGTAGAAATATTGTTTTTACTCCTAAAAGAATGTTTTACTAGCTTACCTTGAACATAAGCATCACAAATATAATTAGAATAAAATTTAATTTAGATAATTCAACAAATCAAGTTTACGAATTTTGTTGACTATGTGCATCTTGATATGATGTGACTTTCTATGTTATAACCAAATATCAGCAGTGATGCTTTTAAATCAAAATAAATTTCAGTTGACATCATTTGAATTTTCTAAATCAATTAAATATTTTAATTGAATTTTGTTTTAATCCCAACAAATAACTGGTTTCTTTATCTTCTATTAACATAATGAGATGTATGAAAAGTTTCGTCTAAACTTTTATTATAACTAGCTAATAATTATCAAATTATGTTTTAAGCTGTTTGCTAGAAAAAAATTATGTAGACTTATAAATTTTTTTCTAATAGAACCAATGCCTATGATATTACCTTTAGCATATCTCCATATATTATTAATCCTCATTCATTTGGCTTCTAATGAAGTAAATTTATTTTGTCTCCTAACTAACATAGTTCTTGAACATTCACTGTCTGAACACCACATATTTTCATTGATTTTGCTTTGAAGCTATTCCTTCAAAAAGAAATTTGATGTTAATGTTTGTAATCCTAATATATTTACACAAAAATGTTTGGGTCTACATTTTAAATGAGAATGAAGTGATTTATATTGTGTGATGTGTGGTGTTAGCACCTTTTGGTACCACTATTAAATATAGACAGTAATCTACAAGCTTAACAATCAAAAGAAATGTGATCTTTGCTACCCCAAAAATTGCATCAAATATTAGTGTTTGCATAAGGTCTTACTTTTACGTGTCTGATTTAAATGAACATAAATAAAATATATAAAATGTTCTTGATTTCTGGCAGATACTCTATTAGATTAACTATTATGACGAGCTTAAGATTTTAAACACATTCAATCTAGCCTTCAAAGAGACATTTTCTCTTTTTTGATTTGTAAAAAATTAAAGATTAATCTCATAAAGAACTACTGTGATTTTCTAGTCGATCACAATTATCTTTTAAAGCTAAAAAATGCATGTCAAAATTTTTGTACTTTTTTTCTAAATATTAAGATTTTCTTCTTAGTTTTTCTATATTCAACAATTAAATTAATAATTGTAACATCTAATTTTTAAATATAATTTCCTCATATACCTCTTAAAATTTATAACATGATTCTTCTATAGTCATGAGACGCATATTCACCTCTTCATCTAATTTATACTTGATCTTGATTCTTTTTTACTTTGATTTTGCCCAGAATACTTTTAACTTTTTACTGTGATACTTCTCCTTTCTACATTTTTATTTTTGATGTCTTTATTTTCTTCATAGAATCATTAATAAGATCTGAATAGTTTCCTCTCATATATTTACTATTCATACAGTCATAACAAACTATTCCTTATAGAAGATTATTTGGTATTAAAATTGTGAACTCTAGATTTGCCATACGTAATATCTTTTTTATCTGATGTTGACCTCGTTTTTGTCGAGGTTTAGTTTTCCTCCTAAGATTTAGGGTTCTAGCTTTAGGAACTTCCCCGACGATCTTAGATTCCTAGCACTGGACCCACCTCGTTTTAGAATACTCGAAACCACTTCGACACTCTTTTGGAGTCCCGGACGGAGTTACGACCTCTAGCTCACGGCGAGGTAGGTTGGAGCCCAGCGTTAGGATTCCGAGTTGAGTTCCTATAGGACCACGGACCTCAGGACGGCCTTGTGCACGTTCTCGCACCGGCGCGAGTCGCACATCTCATCCACGGCGCCGACAGCCGGGTTACTCCGTGACGGATTGAGATTGAAGCCGAACGCCGCGACGATCGACGTCGAGTCGGAATTCCGAGAAGATGCGAGATTTGACGCGCTTTCGACGCGGCCGTCGACGAGGTTCTCGAGCGACCTCGGATGACGAAACGGACTTGTTGTTGCGTCCGGAGCGTCGTTTCCACCTAAAATCGATATTTAATTTGCGACGATCGCCTGCCGGAGCGGAAATTGCGATTTTGGGCTTATTTTAATAAAATTAATTATATATATATATATATATTATATTTTAAACCTTTTTTTCTATCCTAAGCCCTAATCCCTCCCATTCGATTGGCTTGCTCTCTCTCTCTCGCTCGTTCGATCGAGCTTCCGTTCCTTCCTTCTCCTGCGCTCGCGTGCGCCTTTCCCTGGTGACCGTTGCTCCCTCGAGCCCCGCGTGGTTCTCCCAGTGCCTCCTCGAGTGTTATCCTGCGCGCGAGAGTCACCTCTCGTGATCTCCGCGCGCGTCTCCGCACTCCTCGCTCGATCTTCTGCGGCACTTCCCCCCATCCCCGTCACTTCCTCGATCCGGTTGGGTTCCGTGGTAAGTCTCGGCCCTCTCCACCGCTTATGTTAGAGCCCTGTTTTGGGCTTTCCTGAGGCTGGCCGATTATTCTGTGGAGGTGGGGAGGTCGCTGGCAGTTCGAGCTTAGGGTTTTCCATTCCTTAGGGTGTTCTACATTAGCTTGAGTAACACTCTTCTTCTCCTCTCTTCCTCTCGATCTAGCCCGGGAGAGTTGTGATTCTTGTCGATTGGTTCGGCCCTCCATGTTTCTTGCTTCGGTGGGTGTTTGTATGCTTATGGAATGAGGTGTTTGATTGCTTGAGATGATAATTCCTTGTTTTTCATCTTTAAATGGCATGCTTGTGTAGTCTTGCATATAGATTGGAGGTGATTTCTTTTACGCATATAGTGAAAGAAAATGGAGGTATAAGCTTGTATGCTTAGCCTAAATGATAGTCCCTCCTCTTTTCTTTCTAATGACATGCTTAGCACGTTATTATAATTTCGTTTGGTGGGGGATTCACTTGAGCCTTGTAAACACGTGGGCCTCATTTACGGCTTCCTTCGAACTTTCATCATCAAGCGTATTATGGAGAAATTTACTTTTAAGTACGGAAAAGTTCTATGCTTATTCTTATGCGAAATATATGGTGGCCTTCTATTTTGATGCATTAAGAGGCGAGAGAATGTCCATTCCCTTGAGTTAGGTGCGGTTTTGGCTTTCCTGTATTCGGTTTTTGGTTTTCTCTGTATTCGGTTTAGCATGGTTTGGGCTCGGTTTACGTTTCTTTGCTCTTGCGGCTAGCCCCATGCACATGAGGGCTCGTTTTTCGTTTCTTGCTCTTGCAGCTAGCCCCATTGCACATGAGGGGCTCGTTTTTCTGTTTTGCTGCTCTTGCAGCTATCTCGGTTTTCTGTTTTGCTGCTCCTGCAGCTGCTCCCTTTGCTCTTGGTTTGGGGGCTCGTTTTTCTGTTTGCTGCTCTTGCAGCTAGCCCCATTGCTCTTGGTTTGGGGGCTCGTTTTTCGTTCTTTGCTCTTGCGATAGCTCCATGCTCTTGGTTTGGGGGCTCGTTTTACTGTTTCTTTGCTCTTGCGCTAGCCTGCATCTGCCTAAGAAGGGGCTCGGTTTTGTTCTGTTTCTCTTGCCTTTGGTGGTCGCTCCCATTACGCTTAAGAGGGGCTCGGTTTTGGTTCTGTTTGTTCCTGCAACTTCCCCGGTGCAGCCTTTGAACGGCTCGGGTTTGGGTCTTTACTGGGCTCGGTTTGTGCTTCTTTTAAGCTGTAGGTGGGCTGAATTGCTTGGTTGCCCTATGGATTCATCCCCATGTATTTGTGGTGAACTTGAATTAGTATGGATAGTTTGTTGAGGCTTGGCCGTGGGCCTCATTTGTGGTATGATGAATTGTGGGGAGACTACTTCTCTTTTTGTTGGGCCTTGGCCGTGAGCTTTATGGTGGTAGTTTGAGTTTGCTGGGGCTTTAGTTGCCTCCTGCTGTTGTGACTTAGGCCGTGAGCCTTTGTTCTCTTGTTAGCCCTGGCCGAGAGTCTTATTGGGGTGATTGTTGTGATGGTGGCTTTGCTCTTTGCTTCACTTGTCTATGGAATTGATTTATTGAATTTGGAAGAGCTTCCCAGCTTACTTGTGGGAAATAAATTGAGCACGATATCTGGAATACTTCTTGGAGGATTTATTTGGTGAAATTGATCTTTAGTTTGGTGAGCTTATGAGCTTGTCAGTTCTCTTTCTTATGTATTAAAAGATTGCGGATTCTCTATTCTTATAGCTTGAGTCACGAGCCGTAAGAGAACGTCTTGGGGAAATTCGTGTTTCGAGAATTAAAAATCAACGTGGCACGGAGTCCGGGGCCGAGCGATGGGCTTTCTTTTTATGTTTTTCATGATTTTTACGAGTTATTTGGGAAAAAGAGTGCGTTCCGGGGTGCAGTCCTCACCTTCTCGAGGAGCGTCGAAGTGCGCTTAGTCCTTTTCTCTGGACATGTGAGGTCGGTCGGGAGTCCGGGGTGAACTTACGTGTTTTCCGATTATTGGAAATCGACTCACTTCTTTCGAAGTTGTGTTAAGTGAGCCGCTTTCCGTCCTCCTTTCTTGACCCTCTCGTCACTAGGTTTCGCCTTGTTCTTGCGCTCAAACACGCACCTACGGGGGACGTGTAGGTGTGCACGTATAACTCGCTTTGGGTTATATGTGGGGCCATCAGCAATGTAAAGTGCGGTGGGGACATTGATGTAGACTACGAAACGAGAAAAATTACGAGAATCGTAGAATGGGGCGCGACTCGGAGGCTGCAGTAGAGTAGAGCGAGGAATCGCGGAGCAGTTCGGCCGTCATGGGGTTCCTGCTACAGACGGTCTGATCTTCGTAGGCACAGTACTATTAGGGTAGTCGACGCAATGAGTTTGAAATGTTTTAAAACAAAAAAATACATATATTTGAAAAATACAAAATTACCTCCATTCTCTACGCGACCTACTTACCTACGAACTTTTACTTGCATCTGAACAAAATGAAATGTGTGAAAATTTATAAAGGTCCGTGGTTGGCTATTCGAGTACGATTAGGATTCGCGCCTGCAGAAGTCGGTCGCAGTAGTCGGCGCTCAGTCCGGATATTAAGCGCGACTACAGTCCGAAACACCGCCGTGCTTACTGGTCTTTCTTTTCAGGAAGGCCGTGACTTTCTTATAGTTCGCTGTGAGTTTAGCGGGTCGTCGCGTGAACTTCTCGCGGTCTTTTCGCAGTTCTACGGTTTTGTTACAGTTTTCGTTTGTGAGCTTTTCTCGAGTTTTTCACGGACGTTTCTTTTCTTTCTTTCAGACTTTCTTAGTTTTCTTCTTGCGATTTTCCTCAGCTTTCTCGGCGTTTTCCGTAGTTTTTCTTGTTGAGTTTTCGGACTTTCTTTCTTTGTACTATAGCCATATGCCTTGTTTAGGTTAGGTTGTTTTCACCTACTCTTACTCCTGCTTCTTTTAGCATTGATAGCTCTTGCTGGAAATAAAAAAATATATAGTAATAAGCAAGTAGCAGTGCTATGAGGGATAATGGCATCTGATACTCTCTGTGCGATCTTTACTTTCCTTCTTATTATCATACAGCTGGCGTATTCATTTTCGACACGTCACTCATGATTCAATACAGGCATTTCTTTCGATACGTATCTTTACTTGGCATGTTTCTACTTCACATCTTTGTCATCATAGCACGTTTACGTTTCGCATCTTTCTCACTGTTCGGCATGTTTTCACTGTTATAGCATGTTACTTCATGCATATAGCTAGCATGCTCGTGTTTCTTCTTTCTTTTCTTTACTCGTACGCGATTCATGCACTCGCTTCACTGATAAAAATAATAAATGACTTGCATACTCGGCTCTAACTTAAGACTTTAAGCACTAAGCTACGGTCCTGCTACGACGATGGAGCTTAGAGCACGGTCGGCAGCATGGCCGATTTCGTCAATAAGCACAGCTGTCAGCATCAAAATAGCCAATCACTTTAAACTAAATAATGACGCCTAGGATTTCGAGGTAGTCAGCTGAGTGCGACATACGCCTCACTTTCTTTTAGGCGCTTTCTGGCCAATCTCCTGTGCGATATAAGCACTAACTCGCTTAGGTTTCGAGGTTGTCGTCGATGCGACGTAAGCCCTCCTATCTTTCGAGTAGTTTGCATAATCGGGACGTTATGCTGAAAAGTAATCACATAATTAATTTGCGGGATTGAAATTAAAATAAATATCTTTCCAAAATTCAAAGCCGACCATAGGATAGTCTCGGACGTCTCGAGGTTCTCCTCGAGATGCGTGACATCCCTGCCGCTCTCTCTTTGATCTCAGAAATAATTGTTCACTTGCATGTGTCTTTCACTTTCATTGGATTCATCTTCTCGAATTTCGTTGAAAACTCTACGCTTTTGAATTCGTGAAGATAGAAACCGCGATCTAAATCGAGAGTTCTCTCAGTGACTTCGGTTGTTTGAGGAGTAATTAGCTATAGAGTCTTGCACTACATAGGGAGTTTTAAAGGCACGAGATAATATAAGCACTATTTAATTCTTCTGTATTAAATAGGAGAATTTGTCAGTCACATAGAGATTCGCGGACAGGAACGGATGTCGTGAATTTTGTGGTTTATTTGATCGAGCGATATTGTCGAGTAGGGTGCCTGTGCTGGAATAGATGCGTTCACTCGCGATATTACGCTCGTTCGTTCAATGCTTAACGAATGAGATCCGTGCATTTCTCATTCTAATATTTTAAAATTTAAAAAATCTTATTTTTTAAACTAATATACATATATATACATTAAATTAAATCTAAAAGAAAAAGAGACGCATCGCGCGCTCCTAAAGCGGCCGACAACTTCTGGCGACTCCGCTGGGGATCACTCTACTCTCCATTAAATCAAAGGTTTCTATCTTCGCACATCGGCGAGCGTGTCAGTGTACCTCAGTGGTCCGAATTGTCGTTCTTCGTTGGCTTGCTTTGCTCATTTCTTTCTTGGCGAGCACGGTCGACTCTCTTGGATTCGAGAACCGTTTGTTTAAATCACCTTTAAACGAGCGTGGTTCGGGAATCGCTTAGGGTTTCTTTTGATTTTGCGGGGTCGGACCCACGATAGGTGTGTTGTGCGCGAGGTGCGGCTGTGGATTCGGCTCGGGACCGGGTCATGAATTTCCACTTTCCTCCGTGTCCCCGGGTTTGATTTCTTGTCGGCAAATGAGGCGAACCTCCCTTTTCGTGCCTTCCGCTTACTTTTTCAAATTGAACGAACGTCGTTAATAAATTAAATCGTAAATCCAAAGTTAAAATGAAATAAGTTAAAACATTAAGACGATAATAATAAAGGGTTACCCAGTTCATGAGACGACCTTTGTTGGTTTTAGTTTTCTACTGAAATTACAAGGTAGGTCGTAACTAACCTTTGGAACTTTTCTCGGCGACGGTTGGAATGGCGTCGCAAAGTTGATTTTCTCGTTCGACGGAAACCTCCCCGCGACAATGGCGTGCTCACAGGGGCGATGATAAAGTTTGGTGCTTGACCGACGAGGTCGAAGTCGTACTTGAAAAGCGCCGTATGTAGTCATGAACGCTCACTCCGTCGAGAGTCGCAGAGCACTCGCCGCCGAATACGATTTGAATGAGGATGCTGATTTTCCCGCGATTAAGAGGCCGAAGACCGGGAGTGCTCTGCTAAGCTATGCCCCGTGTACTGCTAAGTCTGTTGTCCGCGTGCGGGGAGGATCGTTACCACTCACCTCCACGGATTCGCAATCACCGCGCCAGCTCTACGTGCACAAGGAAAAGAAATCTTGTTTGAAGGGATTACGTAGATTTGTTCGGCTTACTTGCACCGTCGGTGTTTGAAGTTGGTTCAGCTCTCGAAATTTGCGCCATTAACTCAAAGCACGGAGAAAGAACCAAAGACGAAGAATTCGAAGCCGCAAAGAGATTGACTTCGTTGAGCCGACCTCTCGACCGGAAGAGGATGTAGAGTTTGGAACCTCCCACCTCCTCAAAGGGAATAGGTTTCATCAGTTGTACTGCCTCTGCGGAGAAGAGTCTCCACGGGATTCTTCTTTGTGCTACCACCACCTCGTGTCCCGACCAAGTTACGACTCAGGAAACGTGTTCCCACTTCTGCTACCGTTTCGGACGTTCGTTGCGACGATTCGAAGCTTCAGCGATCTGCAAATCGGTTAAGTCTCGCACATGTCCAGAAAGTGTTCCTCATCACTGTAATTGAAGAACTTCTAAGAGGAATAATGGAAAGAGATCGCTTACATAGCGTCGGGTTCACACTTTAGGGACCATACCCCCTTTCGACGCGGATGACATTGCGAGACACCCGATCTCGAGGCATCAACGTCGAGAAGAGAGTTTGGATACCTAAAGCCGGCCTGGACCGATGCTTTTGAAGGATCGCGGGAGCGTTCCCTTGAAATGGAATATAAGTCCGATATTCGGTTCTTCTTCTTACGATTAGCTCGAAGCCTGCTACGGGAAACATTCCGAAATACCAGTCGATCTTAAGATAGTTAAAGGGAAGAAAGTCGACGATAAGCGAAGAAACTCGGTTGAGATCACCGGGTTAGCAAAGAGCGAGGAGTAAATTTTGATGGCGAAGATTGTGACTGCATCGGACTTCATGGATGAAGAATTCGCCGAGGTTAATGTTGTTGAAACCCGAGCTACGTCGTCTGCACGTGATGCTCCGTCTGTTGAGGAGAACACGACGGATGAGTGGCGAAGGTCTTCACAGCAGAAGGATGAAGTCATTAGCCGTCTCGAGAAGAGAATTGAACAAATGATGGCCGTCATGGTTGCCGCACAGGGACAGTCACACTTGCAGCAAGTAGCGTCCCCAGAAATAAATCAGCCAGAGATTGTCCATATCACCGATGAAAGAAGGGAGTCGACTTACGCAAGCCGAGATGTGCCACGAAGAAGGACTCGACTCCGAATATGGTGCACGAAAAGACGTTAAGCGGTTGGTCGAGCGGCCAGTAAAGGAAGCCTAGCCGATCGAAAGGGGCGCGTCGATTTCGAAGGGTGGGCCCTGCGGAGGAGTTCGATTCCGTCGCATATCACCAAGGTTTTGTACTTACCGACCTTTAAGACTTTCGATGGCACGGGCAGCCCTCGTCGGCATGTTGCACAGTCCGAGCGAGTGCTGCTGCGACGCGGGGGTAGTGAGCGTGCTTTTCGTCGAGTTCGTGAGCGATCTTTCGGGGATTGCGTTTGATTGGTACGCGGAGACTGCCTAGAATGGGTCGATAAAGACGTTCACGAGTTGGAAAATTTGTTCGTGAAGAGATTCAGCCGGAGTACACCACCGCGTCACTATTGGAGAGCTTATAATGGAGCGCCGAAACTACGAGACTACGGTAGAGTATATTCTACGGTGGAGAAACTTGAGCGTGAAATGCGAGCGCCGGTGCGGGAGCGACGTGCGATTGAAGTCTTACTCGAGAGCATCCATGGGTCGATAGCTTTCGTGCTTAAAGGACTCACCGTCGAAGTCGTTGAAGGCTGCTCGATAAAGCCGATAGTTTGCAAGAGGAGATTAAGCGTTCGAGATCCAGGGAAAAGGCGGAAAGCCGGAACGATGAAAGCATTCGAAGAAGTACGGAGTAGTGGCGACGGTTGACGAAGCGAGCGGCCATGCGGATCCGGGCCGAGCCGTCACGCCCAGTACTGCGCGGCGAGCCACAGCGGTATGTGCGGCAACCGCGGCGGTCGTGCGCGACCACCGCGGTATGTTCGGCCTTTTCGGCGGTACGGTCGACGGTGTCGGCCAGTTCCGGCAAAGGCCTTACGAGAAGATAGAGGACGAGTTCCTTCGATGAAGGCGCGACTCAACGAGTGTATTCCTTCGGGGACGACGCGAGTGGCAAAGATGTTCGAAACCCGATCGAAAGCCGAAATTCGGATTGCTCGAGCCGAAGAAGCCGAGAGGATGTGGATAAGAAAGACCATCCCCTGTATGCCCGTCTGCGGGTTGCTCAGCCACGCATGTAGACAACTGCTTCGGCTTTAAGGATTGGCTCGAGAGGAATTATAAAGAAAGGAATATTGTTATTCTGAAAGAATATGTGAAAGAACCGGAAAAAAGTTCTGTAAATG
>CM040429.1:22483935-22770943 GCA_022702705.1 Papilionanthe hookeriana x Papilionanthe teres | reverse complement strand
ATGCTCTCTTAAAAACCCCCCAAAGATGTCCAAAAATCACAAGGAACAAACAACTCTCCCAACATTCTAAGGTCGACCGACTGCCTCTCTGAAAGGGAAAAATTTTGCGTTCGTCAACCATACGCAAAGATGTGTACATAAAAAAGTACACGGGAGTTACACAAGGGGTTACAAGAGGGTTATAACCCTCTCGTACCCCCGTGTACCCCGCGTGTAACTCCTGTGTACTTTTTTACGTACAGTTACATGGGAGGTACAATGAGGTTATAACATGCTTGTAATTCCCTTATAACCCCCGTATAACTCTCGTATACTTTTTTACGAATGCTTACCACGTACGGTTGACGAGTATAAATTTTTTCATCTGAAAGACGAGCGACTTTCCAAAGTGAAGAACTACCAGTATCCAGATAAAATATCCTACCGATCCAAAACTCGCCGACCAAACGTAAAAAAACACAAAAAGATGTCAAATCTGTTACAAATATGGCAAAGTCAAAGCAGAAGACAATAATATCATATGACCCATTCACAAATTTGTAATTTAGTATTCCTAGACCGGCCATGGCTTTAATTATTCAAACTGATCCATTTTTATACCAGCTGTATCATCGTTACTTCAAAACACAACAAAACTCCTCCCTCCCACGTGTCCACATCACATTACACGTGTCAAAACTCCGATCACACGTGTCCACCCTCCCATCCTCCCCCGTCCCTATTTCATCTCCCCCCACTCCTCCCTCCCTCTCCATCCATCCATGGACTCCTCAACTCTCCGGCAACGCTCTAAAGACTCCTACAGCCAGGACGATAAAAGATCCATTCGTGAGAAGAAGCTCGTCAAAGCTAAACGCGGCCTCCGCTCTCTTTCCATCGCCGTAACCCTCCCTCTCATTCTCTCCCTCCTCTCTTCCTTCCTCTCACCGCCCCTGCCGCCCCACAGCAAAACAGAGGAAACAACGTCGCTCATATGGTACCCGCCCGCATGGCTAATCCACGCAGCCTCCGCCATAACGTCAGGCCTGATGGGCTTAGCTGCGTGGCTCGTGTGGGCTGAGGGTGGCATGAGGAGGAGCGCTTCGGCAATACTTCTGTTTGCTGCGCAGCTTATAATGGGGCTTGCGTGGGGGTGGCTTGCTGGTGCGGGATGGGTGGGGTTGGTGTTGGGGAGCGTGAGGGTGGCTGTGGTGGCTGCTTGTGGGAGCTCCTTTCGGCGCGTGAATCCATTTGCGGGGAATTTGGTTGCTCCGTGTGCTGCATGGGTGGCCTTCTTGGTGCTTGTTAGTTATAAGTTGATGTGAGGGGGAGGTTTTGTTTTGAGTTGGGTGTGTGGTGTATGTATGAAGTTGGACAGCATATGGAATTGAAATTGGTGTGGATTTTGGGTGTGAGAATAAGGTTTTGGATTCGAGTTTAGCGTGAAAAAATATTGCATACATTCAACGAATGCAAAATTGAGTGCGATCGTCCATTAAAAACTCAGTCATACTCAAAGTATATGATTTTAAAAACTTCAAAATTAATATTAATTAGGTGGTGTTTTTTCATTAGAGGCCGTACCTACGGCCTTCGGATGGAAAAATTGCTCGTGATTTTGTGATGAGTAGGGTTGTTTATCATTGGATTTTGGGTAGGGCTGTTAATCGTTAGATTTTCGGTTGGCTTGGAGTCGGCTTAAATTTGATTTGAAAAAAAGTTAAAGATTTGATTTTTTGATTTTTGAGCTTAAGTTGGGGCCGGCCTAAATAAAATTGATCTTAGGATTATAGTTTGACTTGTTTATTTTGATTTTGAGTCAAAATCCAAATCAATTTTTGAGGGATTGAGGTCTTCAAGTTAAATTCAGAGCTCTAGTGATGTATCTTTTCAAGATTTTTTATTTAAAAAAAGTTGTTTATTTTCTATTTGAGTAGGACTTGTAATTGCAATAGTAAAGCAATGCTTATATTAAATATTTTAATGCAATCCTTTTTTTAAAAAAATAAATTTGCTTATAAAAATAAAATATAATTGGTAAAATCAAGGATAATATATAATTTTTTATTCAGATTGCCAGTATTGATCCAGATTTAGATGCTCAAGTGGAAGTAGGATTTAGTAAATCTGTTCATTTCTCTTGGTTCCAAAAAATATGAATTTGAGTGGAATCGAAGGTAAATACATAAATGCGCATAACTCTTGTATGGCTTGATTTCATGAGTCCAAGGTGCTGAATCTTATTAAAATGTGCTAAGAACTCTCTTCTTGGTAAAGCTTGTATCGATTTTAGTAGCACGTGATTGTTTAAATTTATTTCATTGCTTTTGTGCTACAATTGAGCTTTGTATAGCTAAAAGAAAAATTAGCTTGTTTCTCTTGAAATCTATTTTACAGAGTAGTTCTACTTTAAAAAAAATTTATTGTTGAATGCTTTTCACTAAATTAATTTTAATCCTCATGAGTTTCATATAAGTTAAAATATTAATCAAAATTTTTAAAAGTATTTAAATATATTCAAGAAAATATTACTTGTTAAGGAAATTCACATAGATACGTTAATTGTTTTAATATTATATGAAAATTCAACCCCAGTGAAAGAAAAATTGAAAGAGAGGATATATTAAGAGTATTCTAGGTTTAGATTAGTTGATATAATTTTACTGTACCTATGTATGTTACAATTCTTTATCGGTCATTGAATTGTTATAAGTATTATTTTACACAAGTCAAAGTTATTGACGCGAAGTATTGTTATGAAGGAAGAATAATTGTAGAGGTTGTGCACTAGAATCTAATATAAATATCGTTTGAAGTAGCTGCAAGTAGGCGGGTCTGATGATGACGATCAGATATCAATGGTTCGGGGGTGGTGGTGATCTCACACCCCACAGTGGTGATTTGATGGCAATGATGGTGGTGGTTTGGTAATGGTGTCAACCGTCAATAAGAAATGATTTGGTGATGGCTAAAAAGGTATGACAACGGTGGTCGGGAAGCAGTGGTCGACGAAGACCTCTTAATAATGGTGGTCCTGAGATGGCAATGGTGGTGACTAAGCAACCTAATTTGATTGTGGGGGCTATCATACAACGGTTGGTTGATGACTGTGATGGTGATGGCCATACAATGATGGTCTAGCTATGGTAGCGGTGGCGGCCCAATGATAGTGGTCCAGTGACGATTTTGATGTTGGTGGTTAGGCGTCGATGATTCGACAGTTGTTAATGGTACCGTGGTTTAATAATGATGGGTTGATGACTGTGATGATGATGGCCATACAATGATGGTCTAGCAATGGTAGCCCCTTGATGGTGCTTGTCTGATGATGGTGGTCGCGGTGGCTGGGTGGCCCGACCCGTAATTACGTAGTAAATTAACTTCCAAAAGATGACAAAAAACTTCACCCGATTTATAAATAGCGGCTAGTGTGCAAAATCTTAAATGATATAAAAATTAGAAAATATTTTACACACTAGGGGTACTACGCAGGTATACGTATCGTTTCAAGTAATATAGAGTTTTCTTTAAAATCCAAGTATCGATCCCACGAGGAAGTGAAGTAAGAGGTCTTTAATCAAATTCTAGTATACTACTAATAGTCCTTAGTTTGGAATGTCGATTAAAATTGTGTTTTATCTAGCAACTACTCCAAATACGAGAGTTAAATGTAATAGAAACTATAACTAAATGCAAAAAATAATTCTAAAGATAACCCTTTTTAGATGAATTGATTTGGAGAATTTTGAGATATTAAAAACTATTATTCTTATGTAATGAAATAGATAATGTATAAGATTGAGATGCATTAAATATTGTATGTGTCAAATAGGAGCAATCCTATTCTTTACCCTTTGGTCCGAGCATAAAGAACATTGACTAATCCTATGCTTGGTTATCGAATCCGTGGCTAGGCTAGGAGGATACCGACTCTCACTTCGGAGCTCCCACGTTCCCCTCGCCTGAGGGCTAACATCTCCGCTTCAGCACCCAAACGATATGACCGAATTGAGGATTTTAGCCTGTCACTCTAAAATCTCCAATTCTAAGCCCGATAATTATATTTTCCTATTTATTTGCATTCAATCCCCATGAACTTCACCATCCATGGAATTTGAATGTAGTTTCACTTTGTTGAGAATTACGCCGCCTTTCAGGTCAATGCAATTACAACGAATTTTAACATTACAATGGGCCTCTTACCGCAATGTAAATGGTCGCGTAAAAACCATCACATTTATAATTAAATTCACTTCTATCATGCATCACAAAATCCTAAACATGATTTCTACTCATTATAAAAGAAAAGTAAATGAAAATAATGACATGATCTTCTCATGTCACTATTTTCAAAGAAGAAGAAAGTGTAAGAGAGATACGTCACAAAGCACGAAGAAAACACAACAGAAACTTCATTTAACAAAAGCAAATCCTCTAAATAAATGTTTACAAAATTATAAGATAATGAAGAACAATACTTAGTTTTTTTCCTTTGAAAGAAAGATGAAGATCTCTCCCATAAAGTCTCCCGACGATCCATGCAATGTTAGCGAAATCCCTTACAAATTCTCTCAAAATCTCCTCTTCAATCTCTCCAAAAGGGTAGAAATCTAATTTTTCTACTCTTAATCTAAGAATCCTAAACATTCCTCAAAGTTTTATCTACTTTCCTCCACTATTTCTCCTTAGATTTCTTCTCAAATTCGTCTATTTTTAAAGATGTAGAAAAATTCCCAAGGTCTGCAAGACTCTCTTCAAAAGCATCCATATTCATCGAACAATTGCCGGAACCGACATTCTCGCCGTCGGCGGGCTAGATCTCGCCGTCGGCGGGCTCCGATCTCGCCCGCTCGCGCGAGCATATGAAGAACTGATAACTACTCGTGCTCGTCGTCGGCGGGCTCGAGGGCGTTGTCTGGCGAGCCTTCGGTCATATTTTGGCCTTCTCGAGAAGATCTCCGCCGTCGGCGGGCTCGAGGCCGCCGTCGGCGAGATTCCTGCGCAGCTCCACCGTTTCGCTCCGTTTCGCTCCGTTTTAGCTCTGATTCTCCCCGTTTCAGTTGCGTTGCGTTCGTAACTTATAGCCCGAAAGGTGTCATGGCAGAATTTCATTTCTTGCTTGTTTTTGCTCCAAATTGCACCGTTTGCTTCCTTTTGCTCAAATCACCATTTCTTATACCTAAAACCAAAAAACATACAAAATACCTTCCTTTAAAGTGTAATAACATTAAAAATGAGTAAAATGATATAACAAAAAGGGTATATATTTTAGGCGTATCAAAATCCCCCAAACTTAACTGTTACTTGTCATCAAGTAACACTTTTACTACATAAAAAAATATAACTCAAGGCAATGTACTTTTCACCTGTAAGACACTAAAAATTTTTCATTCAAATGAATATATTGGTTAGACTTTTAAAAAGAAATTTAGTAACTCAGGTTAATACTACAGGTATAAGATTATTCAGCAATCAAGTCTAAGGGTTCTAGTCTTCTATTTATTTCAAGATAAACTATAATTTGTTACATTAAGAGTGCCTTGAAAGATTATGTGAAAAAGGAGTTCATGCAAACTTCATCGTAACGTAGCCAATACTTTAAATATAATTCGAAACGAAATCAAGTTCTCCCTTTAGTGGTGACTCGAGTGAAGTCAATTCTTTGATTAGACATCTCCTCAAGCTTCTCCTCATAAATATTTTTCTCTTTTTTTTTCTTTCCTTTCGAGATCATTTTCAATCCCCCTTTTTTTACTCTTTTCTTTTTTTTTTTAATGAGGATTACTATATCTCGAGAGCCTCTAATGATTTTGAACTTCACTCTCCTCTTTCTAAAGTTCAAACTTGAAACACATCCTTACTTTATAATTAGGTTGAGCTTTATTATTCATCATAAAGTCACAATTTCTTCTTAACACACAATACTTTAAGTCTCTTAAAATTTCAAAAATACAATTTTCTTTACTTTAAATAGTTAACTATAACCAAATTCTTTCATACCAAATCTCTTATTCTTATAAAATTAACTTTTATTACTAAAAACTTTCATCCAATCCTTCCATAATATTCAACTGAAATAAAAAGTTTTAGTTATCTCAAGCGAGGTTCAATTGTCGAAGTTATGCTAATAATTTTTCAAAATATAATAATTCGAGGAACAAATAAGAGTTAATATTTTTCTTCCCCCAAACTTAAATTTTAAAATATTTTGCAATTAATTCCATAAAATGTAGCAGAAGAAAAGTAAATGTTGAATATACTTACTACTACAACATCCTATCAAATTCATATCATGCATAATCGGGATAGAATAACTGTAGGAAAAAGTAAATCTAGCCTAAAACATGCTTGTAATAAAATTACACTAAAAAGAAGTATTTTCACATTAAAATTTTATTTTTCTTCCTACCCCCAAACTTAATTTTTAACATATATAGCATTCAGTACATAAAATATAAGCAGGAAGAAAACAATTTAGAAATTCTATCTACCATAAATGTCTATCAAAATCATTTCGTAAGTATTCATTAGGACAGTAACAATATGCGACAGAAAGTAAATCTAAACTAATCATGCCGTAATGAAATTAACTAAACCAAAGTCTAACTAGCATCAGTAGGATCGTAAGGGAATATAAAAATGTTCTTCAAAACCTAAATAAAGTTGTAACACAAACATAAACACACATATATGATAAATGAGGTTAATTCATCCTTTAACTCATCCAATCTCACTATGTTACCTTCAATTTTTAACGGAATCACTACACTAGTAAATTAGGTACTTTAAAATGATTTTATAGATGATAATCTCAAGGATAAGATTATCCCTAATAAATTGGTTTCCGGACACCAATTTCAGGCATTATCTAATCCTTATAATTAATCACCTCTAACAATTATAAAGATAGTGTAAGATCATCCACATGGTATTCATCAAATAGGTTCATGACTCCTACCTAATGAAAGTAAAGTTAGAGAAAAGAAGTATCAAAATTGAGATAGATATGTTACAATTTAAATTCATGGTATCTCTTGTAAAACTCAAGTCCGGGTGAGACCCAAGTTACAGTGGACTCGTTAATCCAACTACTACAAGAGAACAATTCTAGCCAAAATAGAAGTTAAGGAATCACCTCCCTCATGACACAAAAAGATCAAATCAAATTACTAATAATCCAAACATCTACCAATCATCAATCAAACTGATCAATTCACTATAAAGCAAATACAATAGATCACTAACAATCATGACGCTCAAACACACTAAATCAAAGCACACTGATAACTATGGGTTGTCTCCCATAAAGCGTTTGGTTTAACGTCATTAGCCCGACAAATGATTCCACCTGGATCAAAATTTCAATTAAGTAATCCTTGATCAATCGCCCAATCTTTTTCAGATCCAGGGATTCCTATAAAATCCTCAAATTTTAATTTTTCATTCAGCTCTTCATTTTAAGTTGGATTTATATCATTGTTCCTCATAATTCTTTCTAGATCTAATATTCTTCTATTGATTATCTCAATCTGCATATTAATTTTATCCTTGAAATTTATGAGAAATGGATCTTTATAAGATACTTCAATATCTCCCAAATTTTGGATAAGATTCTTTCTAGATAATTCAGATTCTAGATCAAATTCTTCTATGTCACTCTTATGATTCAAGTTATCTTCCTATTCTTCCCCTTTATAATTATTAAACGATGGAGGATCTATCTTAGTTAAGGAAATATGTTTTTTCTAATTCCCTAGGAATTTCTTCTAATGGTCTTCCAATATCCTTATCATCTTTTCTCAACTTAAATTTCTTTTGAAGTTTATCCTCAAATTCTCTTCCAAGTCCTAGTTCAATAATTTTATCTTGTTCATCATTTAATTTAGGTTTTTCTTGTGATTAAGTCGTATCTAAAGATATAAAGACTGGTTGTGTAGATGAATTCTCTAAATATATAAGCTTTAAAATTGTATGGGGGTATATCCATCTTAAGTTCATGAGATTTTTCAACAAATGGAATTAAAAATTTACTATTTTTGGTAGCGTCTATCATTTCACACATCTCCTGAACATACATACAGTCTTCTTTAAGTAATGTTTTCGAATCATCATGAAAATCTATTTCAATCTCATCTTTTAACTTACTCTCAAAACTTTCATTGAAATGGTCTTTACTTAGATAATCAATTTCATCCATCCAAAAACAATCAACATATTTTCTCTCAGCTGTATATTTCATAGTCTTTAATAAATCAAAAGTTACTTCCTGGTCATTAATATTCATAGTCAACTTTCCTTTTTGCACATATATCATAGCATGTCCAGTAACAAGGAAAGGTCTCTCTAAAATAATTGGCATTTCTTTATCTTCCTCCATATATAATACAATAAAGTCCAAAGGAAAGATAAATTTATCCACTTTAACAAGAACATCTTCTATAACTCCTTTTGGATAAATGATAGATCGATCAGCTAACAGAAGGGTTACAAGTAATGGGAGAAATATCGACTAAACCTAACCTTCTAAATATAGATAGAGGCATCACATTGATGCTCACTCCTAAATCACATAAAACTTTTCCACATAATTTTTCTCCAATTGCACAAGGAATTGTAAAGCTAAAAGGATCTTTAAGTTTCCGAGGAAAATTTTTCTGAAGTATGGCACTGCACTCCTCACTTAGTGCAACTATCTCATAATCCCCAAATTTTCTTTTCGTGTTTAATATATCCTTTATAAACATTGCATAACTTGGCATCTGTTCCAAAGCTTTAGTGAAAGAAATATTTATCGTTAACTTCTTAAGTACTTTCATGAACTTTGAAAATTTTTTATCCAACTCATGTTGTCTAAGTCTTTGAAGAAATGGAGGTGGTGGTTTTTCCAAACTGATTTTAGTTGGAGATATTAATTTTTCCAGATCCTTAGAAACATGTTCTTCAGGTCTTTTAGTTTCCGTTGTTTCTCTCACAATATCTTTCTCTTTGCTAACCACATCCTCTATATCTCTTCCAATTTTTAATTGGACAGCTTCTATTTGTTCATTAGTGTTCTTTTTAGGGTTGATCTCATTGTTGCTAGGAAGTGTTCCTTGGGGTCTATTGCTAAGTGAATTAGCAATTTGTCCCAGTTGATTCTCTATGTTTCTAATCGCAGTATTTTGACTTTGGTAATCGGTTTCCCATTTCGTAATACCACTTCTTCCATATACATTTTCTTATCCTCAAATTGTTGATCATTATTATAGTCTGGTGGATATGAAGGTCTATACTTTGTGTTCCCCTGATTATTCCAACTTCCATTATGATTTGCATGATTATTTTCTCATTTTAGGTTTCCACCATCAGTAGTATGATTCCAGTTAAATTTAGGATGGTTCTCCCAACACGGGTTGTAAAAGTTAGAGTGCGGGTTGTTTATGGTATTTAAAGTCTCATATGTAATTTAGAATCAATTATATGCCCTAATGAACTTTCCTCACTTACAGGAGTAAATTGAGGTTGGTTCATTCCAAATTGGTCTAAATTCATTGATATTGTAGCAATCTGAGATGCAAGAATTGAAATTGTATATGTATCATGAACACTAGCTACATTTTTATGATTTACCCTTGTATAGGGCCATTGAAATTCATTTGTAGCCATTTCTTCAATTAATGCATATGCTTGATCAAATGATTTTGACATTAATGATCCATCAGCGGCAGCATCAATTATAGACCTAAGGGATCCTACTAACCCATTATAAAAAGTTTGAATGATTAACCAGTCGGGCAGAGCATGGTGTGGACACTTTTTTAGGAGTTTCTTAAATCTTTCCTGTGCTTCATATATCGATTCTCCTTCATATCGACAAAATGAGATAATATCGTTTCTAAGTTTAGTAGTCCTCGAAGGTGGAAAATACTTAGCTAGGAATTTCGAGTTAAATCCTCCCAATTTTTAATGAGCTAAGTGCTAATGAGTATAACCACATTTTAGCCTTATCCCTTAGTGAGAAAGGAAAAAAGCCTTAGCTAACAAAGATCGTTCGACATACCGTTATAACGAAATGTAAGACAAAGTTCTAGAAAATTTGATAAGTGTAAATAGGGATCTTCTAAAGGAGTTCCCCAAACCGATTGTTCTCGCACCGACTGGATAATCTCGGGATTTATTTCAAATGAGCTGCACTTCTACGACAGGGTTTTGTATATTAGAGTGAATTTCATCTGTCGTAGGATTTATGTAATCCCTCAATGAAGTATGATGATTTTCTAAGTTATTATCTTGAAAGTTTTTCATTTCTATTTATAGTTTTTTGAGTCATTTCTGTATTTTTATTTTTTTATTTTTTTCAAACTCAGGATCATAAGGCACAAGTCCTGCAGATCCTTTGTTTCACATACATAACATAACAAACAATACATAAACAATTAAACAAATAATAAATGAAATATATTCAAAACAACAAAACATTTTCACGAACACATTGTTTTTCACACAAACAGTTTTTCACAACACTTTTTCATATAAAACACTTTTTACACAAAACAGTTTTTTACTACACTACAGTTTTCCAAGTCTAAGCCTAATTACTTGAACTAAAATTCTCCTAAAGTTCTTACCGAAGTTTCTCAAAGAACTGCGCCAAAAACTCGACCCCACCCGCAATTATACAAGAATTAACTTCTAAAAGATGGCAAAAAACTCGACTCGATTTATAACATAGCGGCTGGTGTGCAAAATCTTAAATGATATAAAAATTAGAAAATATTTTACACACTAGTGGCACTACGCAAGTATGCGTATCGTTTCAAGTAATATAAAATTTTCTTTAAAAACCCCAGTATCGATCCCACGAGAAAGTGAAGTAAGAGGTCTTTAATCAAATTCTAGTATAATACTAATATTCCTTAGTTTGAAATGTCGATTAAAATTGTGTTTTATCTAGCAACTACTTCTAAATACAAGAGTTAAATGTAATAGTAACTATAACTAAATGCAAATAATAATTCTAAAGATAACCCTTTTTGGATGAATTGGTTTGGAGAATTTTGAGATATTAAAAACTACTATTCTTATGTAATGAAATAAATAATGTATAGTGATTGAGATGCATTAAATATCAGTATGTACCAACAGAGCAATCCTATTCTTTACCCTTTCGTCCGTGCATAAAGAACATCGATTAATCCTATGCTTGGTTACTGAATCCGTGGCTAGGCTGGGAGGATACCGACTCTCACTTCCGAGCTCCCACGTTCCCTTCGCCTGAGAGCTAACATCTCCGCTTCAGCACCCAAACGATATGACCGAATTAAGGATTTTAGCATGTCACTCTAAAATCTCAAATTCTACACCCGATAATTATATTTCCCTATTTATTTGCATTCAATCCCCATGAACTTCACCATCCATGAAATTTGAATGTGGTTTCAATTTGTTGAGAATTACGCCGCCCTTTCGGGTCGATGCAATAACAACAAATTTTAACACTATAATGGGCCCTTACTGCAATGTAAATGAAGTGCAAGTAAAAACCATCACATTTATAATTAAATTCACTTCTATCATGCATCACAAAATCCTAAACATGATTTCTACTCATTATAAAATAAAAGTAAAATGAAAATAATGGCATAATCTTCTCATGTCACTATTTTCAAAGAAGAAGAAAGAGGAAGAGAGATGCGTCACAAAGCACGAAGAAAACACAACATGAAATTCATTTAACAAAAGCAAATCCACTAAATAAATGTTTACAAAATTATAAGATAATGAAGAATAATACTTAGCTTTTTCCCTTTGAAAGAAAGATGAAGATCTCTCCCATAAAGTCTCCCGACGATCCATGCAATGCTAGCGAAATCCCTTACAAATTCTCTCAAAATCTCCTCTCCAATCTCTCCAAAAGGGTAGAAATCTACATTTCTACTCTTAATCTAAGAATCCTAAACATTCCTCAAAGTTTTCTCTACTTTCCTCCACTATTTCTCCTTAGATTTCTTCTCAAATTCGTCTCTTTTTAAAGATGTAGAAAAATTCTCAAAGGTTGCTTAAGCACCTCTTAAAAAAACGTCCAGATTCATCAAACAATTGCTTGAACCGACATTCTCACCATCGGCGGGCTCAATCTCGCCGTCGGCGGGCTTCTAGAAGAATGGATAACTACTCATGCTTGCTGTCGGCGGGCTCGAGGGCGCTGTCGGCGAGCCTTTCGGTCATATTTGGCCTTCTTGGGAAAATCCCGCCGTCGGCGGGCTCGAGGCCGCCGTCGGCGAGATTCCTGCGTAGCTCCACCGTTTCGCTCCGTTTCGCTCCGTTTTAGCTCCGATTCGCCCCATTTCAGTTGCGTTGCGTTTGTAACTGATGTACCCGAAAGGTGTCAAGGCAGAATTTCATTTCTTGCTCGTTTTTGCTTCCTTTTGCTCAAATCACCATTTCTTATACCTAAAACCAAAAAACATACAAAATACATTCCTTTAAAGTGTAATATCATTAAAAATGAGTAAAATGATATAACAAAAAATGTATATATTTTAGGCGTGTCACTGGGTAGCGGTGGCGGCTCGATGATAGTGGTCTAGTGACGATTTTGATGTTGGTAGTTAGGTGTCGATGATTCGACAGTTGTTAATGGTACCATGGTTTAATAATGATGGGTTGATGACTGTGATGGTGATGACCATACAATGATGGTCTAGCAATGGTAGCCCCTTGATGGTGCTTGTCTGATGATGGTGGTCGCGGTAGCTGGGTAGCTGTGGCGGCCCGATGATAGTGGTCCAGTGACGATTTTGATGTTGGTGGTTAGGTGTCGATGATTCAACAGTTGTTATTGGTACCGTGGTTTAATAATGATGGCTTGAAGGGTCAACATTGGTGGTTCGATGGGGAAGATAATGGAGGTCCGACAGTTGTGGTTTAGTGGCGATGACTGTGATAGCCAGACAATGATGGTATGCTGATAAATTTGGCTTGACGATGGGTGGTTTAGCAGTGATGGCAGTGTTGGCTGAACAGTGATGATATAGAAACGAGGATGACCTAATGATTTTGGTCCAATGGCGATGACGGTGGTTGCAAAGCAGTGATTGTGCAACAAGGAAGACGATGGTGCCTATGATATGATAGTGGCAATATCGGTGGCTTAGCAACGATGATTCGACAGTGACAAAGGTTGTCGGGCAGTAATGCTTCGACGATGGCTTGACATCTCTAATCTGACAATGATGATGGTGGTGGCAGAGCAATGGTGTCTAGCGACATCGACAACCCGACAAGGTAGTTCAATAATGAATATGGTGATGCCCAGGTGTCGGTTGGAGAATTAGAATTTGTCAGTCATCGAATTAGGAATCCCGTCGACCGCTTTTAAAATAGATTTAATATATATAATTTTGAAAAATAATATTTTAATTTTGAAAAATAATATTTTAATTTTGAAAAATACGAGATCGAACCGATCACATATATTCGATAGTTTAAATAAACGAGCACTACATTACAAGCCATGCATCTACTTCGAATAATATACACATTGCTTAATAATGAGACTCAATTAAATAAACTATAGAAACTATGACACCTGTTTTGATCTGTCAAAACTTTTATGTTGACCGACAAGTCCTCCCATATAATATGAGAGATTAAATAGGGTTTATATTAAGCTGGATGCTTAAAGTTTCATATAAGGGCAAGCTCCTATAGTTAATTACATCTTAGATGACCGAAGTCATCTAAGAAAACTCTCGATTTAGATCAGAGGTAATGTATTCATGAGTTTCAAAGTTTAGGGTTCTCAGGGTTGAACATAGGAAATATCAAATGAGAAAATATCAAATTGGTACAATTATTGTAGAATCCAAAGGAAAAAAAACTAGAGGACGTCATAGATCTTGAGAAGAACCTCGATGAATTCCCAAACTATTATACGATTTGTCTTCTTCAAAGAGAATTATTTATTCTTGAATCCTACCAATTTTATTATTTAGGGCTTACATATGCATAATATCGATTATACAAATAGCCTGGAAGATAGGAAGATTTATGTCGTACCAAATGACCACCTGGAAATTCTAAGTCGATTTAGGGCTTATATTGTACAAAATAGTTGTACAAAGGCCTAAAGATAAGTTGAGGATTTATCTCACATTAGGCGAATGATCTCGGAGTCGTAGTGCTTATTATTTAATTTTAAAGAAAGGGTTTGTTGTAGACTTGTTGCTTTCTCGTAGATGTTCTTCTGTATACCTTTGTCGTGCTACCCACGATGTTTTGCTCCAAGCTCTCTGTTATACTTGTAGTAGTTCCGCAGTTTCAAGGTTTTGGGTTTATAGTTTTGCAGTGTGTCAAGTTTTATTGTTGTTTTTGTGGTTTCGTGTCACAATTTTGTTTTGGTTTCGGTTTTGTTCTTGGTTTTGTTTTTTTTTTTGTTTTGTTTTTTGGGTTTTGTTTTTGTTATTGCATGCAAAGTAGGTAAATTGCAAGTAAATAAAATGCAGTAAAGTAAAATGTTGTAAATAAACTATAAAAAAGTACATGGGCTTCTACCACCGCTGCACGGTCAGCCCATAAAGCATAATATGATTTGCAGGGAATTTAAATTGCAGGAAAAGAAGTGAGCGGTGCAGGAAAAATTTAGTACAAGAAAAGTAGTAAAATACGTCGTAAGAAACATGGACAAGAAAACCCGTAGTTACATATGAAAAACTATGACTAGATATAAGACATCAATAAAGGTGGCGGTTCAGAGCTGGACTGTGTTCTTCCGGCTCTTGGATAAGAGCTACCAACCCGATAACCTACAGAGGGCAGTCCTAATTTTCATCAAAATTCTTTAATTTTCATTTGAAAGTTTTCAAGCATAGTTTGTTTTAACATACAAAATAAATTTTTGTTTTAACTTCGTAAAGTTGTGTAGTCCAGATGTTTGCCATTTTAATCAAACTGGGACTACTAGTAACTATTTAATTAATAAAAACATAAGTTTTGTTATTAGAAAATTTCTAGGAGGTTCAACTAAGTTAGAGGACCACTTAGGAATAATTTTTATGAAATTTTGAATTATATTTTAATTTTTATAAATTTTAATTGATTTTAATGAATAAATAAATAAATAATATATTTTATTTCAAAAAATTATTTTTATATATTTTTAATTGATCTCCTAACTTTAGAGAATTCAGAGAAATAAATTTCATATTTTTAAGATTTTTATTTTATTTCTTATAACTATTTTATCCAAAAATAGAGAAAAATACATTTAAGTACTTAAAACATATTTTTAAATTTTTAAAATTTATGAATGCATCTTTTAGTTGTTCTTTGTAATTAGCGTAAAATTTATGTCATTTTAAATTATATTTATATTTTTGTGTTTTTTTTTTGGTATTTTTAATTATTTTTAAATTAGAAAAATGCATAAAACTTGACTTTTTATTTTTACTTCAATTTTATTTTTTCTAAGTGTCTCTGGTCTTAAGGAACACACTAAGCTAATTTTTTATGATTTTTTCTTATTTTTTATAGATATTTTAAGCCAAAATGCTTATTTACTTTAAAAATATATTTTTGTATAAAAAAAAATTTATTACTTTTAAATTTTCATTGAGGCTTTCTATGGCCATTCTCCAATTTGGGTCATTATGGTAATTTTTTTGAATCATTTTATACTTTCTTAATTTTTAATAATTATTATTAATTTTAAAATAGAAAAATATATTTTAGCATTTTGAATTTGATTTTTATTTTTTCTAAGGTCCTCTGGCTATAGTGAACCTACCAAACTTGATCTTATAACTTTTATTTTATTTTTTATGATTTTTTAATTAAAATAATGCTAGTAATCCTATAAAATTAGGATTTTGGATGCTATGGGTGTTTTCTGACCATGAAAAATTTTGAGGACACTCCTGAGGCCATTAAGAATAAACCCTCAAAATTTCATTTAATTTGGATAATTATTTAATTAATTATGCTTTAATTACTCTATGGAGTAATTAATTAATTAATATAAAATACTTAATAAATATTTTTTAATTTTTAGTTTAATAAATTATCCTCTATCCATTGAGCACAAAGGTATTTTTGTGATATTTCTACTCCAAAATATGAATTTTTAAAGTTATATAGCATTTTCTGTATTTAATTAATTCGAAAAATTGTATTTTCCTTCTTATGCACGTCGACGCTGACTTGTTTATCGTATCCGTCGAAAAACATGCGGTGCACTCCCATTTTCGGCACTTCATGCAGCAACAACCTCGGTAGCTCGCGGTTTGCTTACCTCTCACCCGTCTGACTCGATTTCCATCGTCCATTCGATACACGTGCCAATGGACGACATCAGTTCATAGTCTTCATTGCGCCCTAACCTGAGAACTATCTAACTTCTAAACCTAATATCTCATTCGTTACTCAACCAAATTTGATGGAGTTTGTTCCTTCAGATTCATCTAAGTGAGACAAACACATATGTATGATTAGTTGAGCAAGAAATGTAAATTTCTTTAAAAAAGAACCAAATTGAGGCAAAAATTAGGGATTTCGGGTTATAACTTTGCCCAAGAGGTGAGGCCTCGATAGGGTTTGTTCTTGAGCATTGCCTTGGTTCTATGAACCTCCTCGAAGTATTGGTTTGAGCTGTGATGAGGCCTATGTATGATCTTAGTCAGAGGGTGGCTCGGATTTGATCTACGTCTAAGTCAGAGTGATTGGGAGAGAGGGCATTTGGTGTGGAATGATATTTTTGGTTATGGGGAAGCTTTTAGAATTGTTAATTTGAAGTTTTGTTGGGTTAACTATGGAGGTCGAGAAGAGCCCTAATTTTGTTTGGAGGAATTAGAGTTTTGTTAGTGTGTGAGGTGGCTAAGGATGGTGGGAAATTACTTATAGAGGGTGTAGGAAGGCCTGTAAACAATTTGAAAAAGTTTTCCCCTGCTCTTCTTTAGTGTTTCAATTTTAGCCATGATGGGGGCCATTTTAAGGACCAAGGAGGTAGGCAAAGGTGTAAAGCCAAGGTATGAGAAGTTATTTCATGTTGAGGAGGTTCAGTGATGGGGAATAGCGAGCTGCATTGCCTTGTGCCATGTAAAAAGGTGTGTGATTGAAATAGAAAAGGTTCAAGTTTAGTTTAAATTTGACTTGGTCAAGTATCATGGGGACAAGTTTGAGTGATCTCCAAATTTGCTGGCCATCCTTAGGGAAGTGAATGGTGAAGTCATTTTTCAAGGGATATAAGATTAGTTTTGGGTTTAAGTGATTAATTTTTTAGGCTAAGTACTTTTGGCCATAGGTGCAAAGAGATTACCTCATTTGCCTCTTAGTGGGGTGATTTGGTGCAAAGTGTTCAGAGTTTAAGCATTTTTATGCAAAGAAAATTAGAATTTTAAGTATTTCGGGTGGTATTATTAGGGGTGTTATTGTGGGTGTATTAAGGGTTTATTGCAGTTGAACCGCAGGGTTGTTATTTTGGGTGTTATCGGAGTGGTAATGAAGTAGTATGGACTTAGGGATAATGGGGGTAGTGTTATTGGGGTAAAACTGTGGCAACAACGATATTGGCCGTGGTATTTGACCCGGCCCGCAATTATACATATATTTAAATTTCTTAATACGTTTAAACTTGACCAAAGTTATATTAAGCGGTTAGTGAGAATGAATGTAAACCCGACCCGCAATTACGCAGATATTTAAATTCTTTAATATGTCTAAACTTGACCCAAATTATATTAAGCATCTAGTGAGAATGAATGTAAAATAATTAGATTTTAAAGAATTAGTTTTCTCACTAGGGGTACTATGCAAATATACGTATCGTTTCAAGTAATTTAGGATTTTCTATAAAAACAGTATCGATCCCACGAGGAACAATTAAGAGCCAAAAGAAATTGAATACTAAAAATACTGAAAATATAAAGAAGTTTAATTTAAAAATATCAAAGAAAATATTAAGAGCGAAATTAAGTTTATTAGTTTCCATAAATGCAAGAAAAAGTAAATGCAGTGATTTAAGCAATATAATTAAAGAAACTTTCTCCTTCCAAATAATTCGTAATAAATAGAGGATTTCAAATGTTTAGAACTTAAAATATTGTATTGTGCAAATAGAAGCATACCTATTTTTTACCCTCAGTCAAGTGTTATAAAGAATATTAGCTAATCTGAAGGTTGTTACAAACATGTATAGTAGTGTTGGGTAGGTTCTAGTCTCTCACTCTTAGATTACCCACTGTGCCCTCTCTATAGGACCTACCAGTGACCCTTTTTACAAACTTTAGACCAAATTGATAAAGAATCTAGCCTGTCACTCTTGAAATGCCAATTCTACGCCCTTCAAATCTTATCTCCATATTTATTTGCACTTCCCCTCGAATGATCACCACAGCTCTTTCCAAAGTGAAATGTGTACTAGTTAAGAAATCTTAGCCCTTTCGGGTCTATAAGTTTTCTCCACAAATTTTAACAATACAAATGATCAATTTGTAAAGTAAATGAAGATCCAGTAAAAATATCATCACAATTTCTTGGAATAAAAGAAAAGTTCTAAAAAAAATCTAACCATTTTACTTAGTTACTTCATATCGTAAGGAGAAAGAAAAGAAAACTACTCAGAAAGCATTGGATTAACAAAACAAAACAAAACGTATTTATAAAACTCAAATCTAAAGTACAAGACTTAAGAATAAAGTTATAAATACTTATCTCGAATGTTCCCAAGATTATCCTTTAAAGTTCTCTGACTTATCTGGAATTTTTTCACCTGACGCTTAGGCACCGGAATGGCTGGTTTACCATTTTCTTCCTTTAAGCCCTTTTTTGCTTCTTTTTGATGTATTTTTGCTCTTTTCAATTTTAGACTTTTTTCTTATACCTGCAACCAAAAACATAAAAATATCTTTCATTAAATCATAATACCCTTAAGAATTAAGCACAAATTGTACATAAAAAATATGTAATTTTAAAATGGATAAATTCCCCCAAACTTAAACATTACTTATCCTCAAGTAATCTTTCTTACTATATATAAAAGACGAATATAACTTATGGTAATGGGTTGTAAGATTTCTATAACTTTTGTTCTATAAATGTTATAATAAAACTTTTAGAAAATTTTTTAATAACATAGTTTAAAACGAGAAAATATAATATTTAATAGTCAAGTTTAAGTCTTCTGATTTCCTATTTATTTCAAGAATAATTGTAATTTGATATGTTAAAAATACTTGAATGAATTATAAGAAAGAATTTTATGAGATCTTTTCTAGTAAAGAGCTAATACTTTATAAATAAGCTTAGAAATGTTTTTAGGTTCTTACTTTAAGTTGATTCAAGTGAAGCCAATTTTTTATTGGACATTTTCTCAAGCTTCTCCTCACATTCTTTTCTCTTTTATCTTTCTTTTTCTTTTGATTTTTCGTTTCTTTTCTTTTAGAATATTTTTCAATCATTTTTCTTTCTTTTCATGTCATGTGGGATTACTATATCTGGATATCCTTTAATGATTTTGAACCACTATCCTCTTCTTAAAGTTAAAAAATTTCTTCATTTCCTTGATAAATATGTAATAGACTTGAAAAATATTTTTCATAATGTCTCAATTCTTTCTTTTCAAATAATCGTTTAAGATTTTTAACATTTTTAAAAATACAATTTTCTTTATTTTAAATAGTAAAAACATCATCCTATACTCTTATACTAAATATCTCAAATCCAATAATCTTTATTATTAAAAATCTTAATTAAGTTTACTATATCATTTATAAATTCAAACGTATAGTTATCTCAAATTATCCCCACATAACATATGTTATATTGAAATAATTTTTCTGAAAATATATTTTACTTAGGACAAATAAGGTTTAGTTTTTCTTCTTTCTCCCCCCTAAACTTAATAAAATCAAAACATGTATAGCATGAAGGCTTGCAATGTAAATTACTAATCTAACACATATGCAATATTTCAATAAATAGGAGCACAAAGTAATAGTGGAAATAACCAAATAACACCAAGCAGTAATTAAAATCATACATAAGAATTCCACAAATAAGCAATGAAAATCAGAGGCACAAAATAAATGTATAGAAGCCTACTCATCTCCAGCATTATCATCCTCACCAAGTCAATTGAGATATCATCATCTACAGATTTTGGGCCTATATATGGTGTGAATCTAGGGCATGTAGGAAACTCTACAGCCTGATCTCCCTTCAAGAACATAACTAATGCTTCATCATATTCAACATCATAGTCACTCTTCCTACTAACTAAATCAGACATATGATCAAACTTTTCACCATATCCTCCATCTGACACGGCATCAGAAAAATGTCACTCTGCTGCTCCAAATATCTCTCGCACATTGCATTCTAGAAATCTGGTGGAGGCTCAGTAGCAGTAGAAGTGGAAGGTCTAGAGGTAGAGGGTCTAGAAGTAGAAATAGAAGGTGCATCAGGTACTCTACTTCTAGATTGTCCATAAACATCAACGTTAGTCTTTCCAATAGGTTTCAGAGGCTTCAACTGCTCCTCCCGATGATCAAATTCTACACCAAAATCTTTGCATATAGAAAATATAAGTGATGGAAAACCCAGACGTGAAGTAGTACTAGTCCTCGCAGAAGAGCTAATAGCCTAAAAAATAATTGATCCAATGTCTACCGGCTTCATCTGTTGAATGCAATAGTTCAAAATAGCCCTTTCTTTAGTAACTTGACTCAAATGGTTCGAAGGAAGGAGGCGGGCATAAATAAAATAGTGTCAGGCTTTAGAAGTAGCATTGTGCGTGGAAGAGGAAAAATTTACCTTTTTATCATTTTTGACCTTCCAGGCTCCCCGTCCATAAGTCAAATAAGAAATAATCTCTTCAAGGTCAACCTCATAAGGAGTATACTCAGAATAAAAGCAATCAATAACATGAGGTAAACCGTAAAATTCATTGATCTGCTCTGCAATAGACTCAACTCCTCTGCCCCAAACAAATACTTCGTCATCAACTGCCTCAATCAAATTTGCATAAAATTCTCATACCACAACTATGATGGTAACGACAGTGAAATAACAAAAAGTCTTCCAGTGTAGTGCCACAATAATGTTCTCTACATCTCCACCGGGGCGGTAAAAACTTCGCTCCGTAATAAATTTTGTCGTAGTGGAAAATTCGTTTTTACGAATCAGCACATTAATCCTAAAAAACTTCATTCTTTCAAAAGCCTCCTTCTCCTTTCCTCGCTTAGTTTTAGGAGTCATCTAAAAATTTGAAAAAAAATTTAAACAAATTTTAAAATTAAGATAGATGGCTTCCTACAAGCATTTTCAAACTAATGACACTTAAATCCATGGGATTTTCACTTAAATATCAAATATTTTTGAAATTTTTGGCATCTTCTCAAAATATGAAGACTCCATGGTGAAACCGCAAAAATAACTATGCCAAAATATAGTTCCAACCTCGAGGTGATGAAATCATGTCGTATTAATTCCAAAATCTAGAAGATTTGTGAATAAGGAGGAGCCCTAGGACCAATTTTCGTGAAAGGAGGAAGAAGATGAAGATTAAGAGTCAAAAATGGCGTTGGTTTGGTTTAAATCGCAATAATATAAGGCTTTGGTCGGTTCAGGCGAAGCGGCGCCTAGGCGCTGGTTTCGGCTCCTAAGCGCCTAGGTGTCGTGCTGTACAGAAGTCTGGCGTTTAGGCACCAATTCTGGCGCCTAGAAGCCAATCTCAAAATTTTTTTCTCTTTTTAAGAAAAAAATTTTAAACATACCACAGCAGGTAACTAGCCATAAAACTCATATTTTAAGTATCCAATTTTACATTTAACATTCTCAAAACATCTTCTAACTTCCAATTTTTCAATCGAAAATTTCAATTCAAGATTAATTACAACATTCTAACATAAGATTTTATACAAAAAAAATTTCATTCCAGATATTCAATTATCAATTCAACAAACACAGAAAAATACAATACAACCATACAACAATCAACAATTCAACACTTAAACAACATCAACATAAATTCACACACTACACATCTAATACTTGATAAATCACAATTAAACAACACTCTATATCATTTCTAGACTTCAATGATTGTTTACTGAACTTTCATCCTCCCTTTCACATGTTAAAGCACTATGAACAAAGGTTTGAAAGAAAGGGGTGCGAGGGAATTCCATGATCTTCTCATCAATCCAATTATTTTTTCTATACATAGTTACCTGGTAATCTTCAATACATGCCAAATGATCATATTGAAGCTTCATTTACCACTCCAGGTGCTCATATTGGTGAAACATCTCATGCATCTTGTTATCCAGAAGTAGCAACTCCTCTTCAATTTTCCCCAATTTGATTGGTATCTTCTCCAAACTAAGCGCTAAGTAACCATTGAAATAAGTTTGAGTATCCTTATGCAAAAACGTATCTCCACTCACCATTCCATTGTTTCTATTCTCCATGGAGGCAAGTAAAACTCAAATCCTTCTCAATTCTCCTTTCTCTAGTCGTAAAAATGGAAGATCTGGTGATTGGGGATGAAGGTAAGGTGGTTTATAGGGAAAGAAATCGAAAAAGCTACATTTGGGCGGTTTTTTCCATGTTCAGTAATTGTGGTGCCTTGGTGCCAATTTTGGTGCCTAGGCGCCAACATCACAGGTATCTGGCGCTTAGGCGCCAATTCTGGCGCTTAGGCGTCAGTATCCTAGTGAACATCGATTCTGCTATCGTCGAATTTCTTCATATTCCAATAATGTTTAAGTCCTTAAATGGTGTTAAATAATTGCTACAAAAGAAAAGGATGGAAACGATATAATCACAAATAAACAAAAATTAAATCTAACATAATATCGTATGATTTTCCTACCATAAAGTGCTTGGTTTAACGTCGTCAGCCCGACTTATCCAAATGTATTACTCAGAATGACTCAACATCAAAATTTCTTTAAAATAAGGCTTATTTTCTCCAATATTCGGTTTCAATATTTGTCCATTTACTTTGAATATGCTGTCAGTCTTTGGATCTTTTATATCTACAGCCCCATATGGATAAACTTTTATCACAATATATGACCCCATACACCTAGACTTAAGTTTTCCAGGGAACAATTTCAATCAGCTTTTATATAATAAAACCTCTTATCCAAGCTTCTTAATATCTTCCAATCATGCAAATTCTTCCTCTTTTTTTTATAAATTCTACTATTTTTATAAGATTCATTCCTTATTTCCTCGAGCTCATTTAATTGTAATAATCACTTTCTCTAGCATCTTTTAAATAATAATTAAATTCTTTTATTGTCCAATGAGCTTTATGTTCTAATTCAATAGGTAAATGAGAAGCTTTTCCATATATGAGCCTATATGGATACATTCCTATAGGAGTTTTATAAGAAATCCTATAAGCCCATAATGCATCATCAAGTCTATCAACCTAATCAGTTCTTTTAGGATTTACAATTTTCTCCAAAGTTCTTTTAATTTTACGATTTGATACTTATGCTAATCCATTGGTTTGGGGGTGATAAGCTGTGGCAATCCTATGTTTAATTCCATATATTTTTAGTAATATCAATTTTGGAATTCTTAAAGTGACTTCCCGCATCTGTAATAATTATTCTAGGCATGCCAAATCTAGTAAAAATATTTTAGTTAATGATTTTGAAACTCTCTTAACATCACAATTAGGCAAAGCTACGGCTTCAATCCACGTAGAAATATAATCCACAGCTAATAATATATAAATATTTCTTGAAGATGGTACAAATGGTCCCATAAAGTCCAAACCCTATACATAAAAAATCTCCACTTCTAAAGTAAAATTTAAAGGCATATTCATCTCTTTTAGAAATATTATCTACTCTCTCATATCGATCACAAGTTCTAACATAATTATTAACATCTTTAAATAATGTAAGCCAATAAAATCCAGAATATAAAATTTTAAAAGTAGTCTTATCAACGCCAAAATGCCCTCCAAATTTAGATTTATGACATTTTTGATAATTTCAAGGGTTTCATTATTTAGCACACATCTTCGAATGATAGAATCTTTACATCATTTATATAAAAAAGGGTCATCCCAAAAGTAAAACTGTGAATAATAAATAAATTTCTTTTTATGGCGGCTTGTCATTCAATAAGGTAAAATATTACTAACCAAATTGTTAACAATATCTGCATATTATGGTATATGCCACTCAGCAATAGCATAAAGTTGTTCTTAAAAAAATATTCATTTATGTTTTCCTCATTATTATTATTATTATTTTATCATATTCAAGCCTTGACAAATGATTAACAAATGGATTATCAACACATTTTCTATCCACTATTTGAAAATCAAATTCTTGCAGAAGAAGAACTCATCTAATTAATCTTGGTTTTGCATCCTTCTTTGTCATCAAATATTTGATAGGGAAATGATACGTATGCACATTACATTTTGTTTCTAGTAAATATGGCCTAAATTTATCAAAAGCATATAAAAAATTCTTTTTCAGTTGTAGTGTAGTTAATTTGTGCTTCATTAAGAGTTTTACTGGCATAATATATAACTTTTAAAATCTTTTCATATTTTGCCCTAATACCACTCCAATTACATAATTACTTGCATCAAACATTAATTCAAATGATTTTTCCCAATCAGATGAAGCAATGTAGGTGCAGTAATTAACTTTTCTTTTAATAAATTGAAGGCTTTTAGACAATCTTCATTAAAATCAAACTTAGTATCTTTTTCTAAAAGATGACATAAAGGCTTAGCATTTTTAGAAAAGTCTTTAGTACACCTCTTATAAAATTTAGAATGTCCTAGAAAATTTCTTATTAATGTTATTGAAGTAGGAGGTTTTAATTCAATAATAATTTGAATTTTTGCTTGGTCAACTTCCATACTATTTTTAGAAATTTTATGTCCCAATACTATTCCTTCTGTGACCATAAACTGATATTTTTCCAAGTTGAGAACTAAGTTGGTGTCATTACAACGTTTTAAAACTTTAGCTAAATGATCTAAACATGAATAAGAAAGGTTCCAAAAACTGAGAAAACATCCATAAAAACTTCAATTTCATTTTCACTTAAATCACACAAAATAGACATTGTACACCTTTGAAATGTAGTAGGGGCATTACATAAACCAAAGGACATTCTTATAAAAGACAAAGTCCTATATGGACTTGTAAATGTAGTTTTTTCTTGATCCTCAAGAGCAATGGGTATTTGGTGTAACCAAAATATCCATCCAAAAAATAAAAATATTGGTGTACAGCTAATCTATCCAACATTTGATCCAAGAAAGATAAAGAAAAATTATCCTTCCTAGTGGCGGTGTTTAACTTCCTATAATCAATACATATTCGCCATCCAGTGACTTGTCTTGTGGGAATTAATTCATTTTTTTCAGTAACAACTACAGTCACTCCTCATTTTTTAGGAACACAGTGAATATGACCAACCAATGCACTGCCAAATATAAGATAAATAATACCAACATCTAACCACATTAAAATTTCTTTATTTACCACCTCTTTCATAATCAGATCTAATCTTCTTTGAGGATCAGCCCTAGATTTATAATTATCTTCCATTAAAATTATATGCATACAGATTGAAGGACTTATTCCCTTTATATTAGTTATTGACCAACCAAAAGCTTTCTTATAATTTCTTAATATCTCTAATAATTTTTCTTCCTGATTTTTAGTTAATTTGAAGGATATTATTACAGGTAAAGTTGATGAATTCTCTAAAAATGCATACTTTAAAGGTGAAGTACTTTCAACTCAAGTTTAGGAGATTTTATAATTGAAGGAATTAATGATTTAATATTTTCAGTAGTATCCAAAATCTCAAAATTTTTCTGTACATAATTAGTATTTTCAACATTTATTTCTAAGGAGTTTTCTTCAAAATCACTTTCAACTTCATCACTAATTTCTTCTTGATTAAATAACACTTCAACTTTCTCCTCAGAAATGACTTCACATTTTTCTTGATAATGTTTGGTTATCACATGATCAAAAAATATCCATCCTATAACATTTTTTTTAGCAAGATACCTCATTGATTTAAGAACATTAAATGTTACTTCATAATCATTCACTCTCATTGTTAACTCCCCTTTCTGCATATCAATCATAGCAAGTTCGGTAGCAAGAAAAGGTCTCCTTAAAATAATAGGAATTTATGTATCGTCTTCCATATCGAGCACAATAAAATCTACAAGGAAGATAAATTTATCCACTTTAACAAGTACATCTTTTATAACATCTTTAGGATAAGTAATAGATCGATCAACTAACTGAATGGTTATAGTAGTAGGAGATATCTCTCCTACAGCTAACTTTCGAAAAATGGATAAAGACATGAGATTAATACTAGCTCCTAAATCACATAAGGCTTTTCCATGAAAATTTTCTCTAATAACACAGGGTATAGTGAAACTATAAGGACATTAAGTTTTTTAGGAAGCTTCTTTTGAATTATTGCACTATATTCTTCAATAAGTGCAACAGTTTATATGCTTCAATTTCCTTTTTTTTATTTAATATATCTTTCATAAATTTAACATAATTACGAATTTGTTCTAAATCTTCAGCAAAGAAAATATTAATTATAAGCTTTTTAAATATCTCAAAGAATTTTGAAAATTTTTGATATAGCTTTTGATGTTGAAATCTTTGAGGAAAAGGCGGTGGTGGTCTTTCTAAATTATTTTTAATTAAAGAAACATATTGTTCTTTTTCTTTTGAAATAGTTTCTTTAAGTTTTTCAGTTTCTTTTGTTTCCATCCCCACTTTAATTTCTTTTTGAATTCCATCTTTTAATCCTTTTCCACTTCTAAGTTGCACAACTTTAATTTGTTTTGGCTCTTTCGCATTATCTTTAGGATTTATTTCAACAATTGCTAGGATGTGTTCCCTGGGGTCTATTACTGAGTGCGTTAGCAATTTGTCTCAGTTGATTCTCAATATTTCTAATTACAACATTTTAACTTTGTAATTGATTACCCATTTGTAAAACAAATTCTTCTATCTACAGCTTCTTTTCCTTAAATTCCTGGTTATTAAAACCAGGAGGATAAGAATGTCGATAGTTTGAACTACTCTAATTAGTCTAGTTTCCAATGGGTTTACTTGATTATTTTCTCATTGTTGGTTTCCACTACTAGAATTGTTCTAATAAAAGTTTAGATGGTTTTTCCAACCTGAGTTATTGTATTTATTAGTAACAGCGTGTAGTGTTTCTAACATTTAAGAATCATCACTTGTCTTATATTTTCATCATTTACATGAGGTATTTGGGAAAATTTCATAGCATAATTATCTAACTTCTTAGATATCGCAACAACTTGAGATGCTAAGATAGTAAAAGCATTATTATCATGAATACTAGCCATTCTTTTAGGATTTACCCTTTCTGAGGATCATTAAAAATTATTAGTTGTCATTTCTTCAATTAAAGTATAAGTTTCATCAAATGATTTTGCCATTAAACATCCTCCAACAACACATCAATTATAGATATAAGAGAACCTATTAATCCATTATAAAATGTTTGAATAGTTAACCAGTCTGGTAAAGCATGATTTTGACACTTTCTGAGGAGTTCCTTAAATCGTTTCCAAGCTTCATAAATTGACTCTCCGTCATACTGAGTAAATGAAGTTGTCATCTCTAAGTTTTTCAGTTTTTGAAGAAGGAAAATATTTAGCCAGGAATTTATGTGTCATATCTTCTCAAGTTTTAAAAGATCCAGTTGCTAATAAATTTAACCACATCTTAGCTTTATCCCTTAAGAAAAAAGGAAAAAGTCTAAGTCTAATAACATCATCCGATACACCATCATATTTGCTAGAAAACTTGCGAGATGTAATTTTGGATCCTCAGTTGGTGTTCCCCCAAACTGATTATTTTGCATCATTTGTATTATAACATGTTTATGTTCAAATGAATTAGTCGCTACAACAGACATTTGAATACTTAAATGAATCTCATATGTTGTAGGGTTAGCATAATCCCTTAAAGATCGTTATAAGTTTTGATGCTCATTTTTTTAGTTGAAATTTCAATGTTATTATGAGGTATATTTGACATTTCTTGAGAATGTTGAAATGTTTTTGTTTCATAATTCTTCTTATAGTTCATTCTAATTCAGAACCCTAAGGCACTAATCCTTCAGATTATGAACTACACATATAAAATTAAGAATTCAGATAATTAAATTTAAAATATTTAAAATTTTAATTTTTTTTAGTTTTTCGAATTTTTTTAAAATTGTTTCAAATTTTAATAAAAATTTTATATTTTTCAGATTTTTAAATAAATATTTTTTAATTAATTCTTATTTAAGTTCCCCAACGACTATTGACCTCATTTTTGGGTGAGGTCTGATCTTCCTCTTAGTGCTTATGATCTAGCCATAGGACATCTCCTGGACTATCCTAGAAGACTAGAGTTGGAACCCACCATTTAGAAATTTTCAACCACTTCTTAACTCCTCTTGGGACCCCACATGGATGGTTACAAACCTTCAAATCACCTTAGAAGGTTAAAACTACCATGTGAAGACCTAATAGTGAGTTCCTATAGGAATGTTTGGACTTAGGGTAACCTTGAGAGACTTGAGCTTCTCTTGCACACACACACACCCCTAAGCCATTTGACCCAAACCTTAAACTCTTTCCCTTCTACCCTTTAAGAAACTCACATGATTGAACCAAAGCCACTAGTCTTTGATTAAGATGGCTAGGATCAATATGTGAAGGATCATAAAGTGGTTGCCATTTGACAAGGTTTGGTCCCAAAGTGGTTAGACTTGGTTAAGACCCATAGTCATGCTCCTAAACCCTAATTCCATCCCAAACCACTTCTACTCAATCTTGACTCCACCGAAATGGTCCCATTCTTCTCCCTTTAAAACAAACTTCATTTTTCCAAAAATTTAATTTCTGACCCCGGTCCCCTAAACTTACGCAAAATTACCCAAGTTGCCCCTATAACCACCAAATCACCCAAATTTCCCCAAATTTCCTAAATTACCCCAAACACCATATCAAATTATTCCCTACAACTAAAATTAACCAATTAATCCCATATTTACCAAATTTCCAAAAAATTCCACCAAAACCCTCAAAATGACCAAAATGACCCTCTAGGCTCAAAATTCCAAAAAATCCCAAAAAATTCCAAAATCTCCCAAATGTTCCCAATATCATTTTCTTCAACTACCACATGCTCCAATTTTGTCAATTTAACCCAATTTAACCAAAAGCCTCAATTTGACCCATTTAACCCAAAAGTTCCTATGCCCAAATTAAACCCAATGTATACCCAATTGACCCCAATCTTGCCCAATTTCAGTTCCAAACTTCAATTCAACATCTCCAATACCAATTTAAACCAAATATAAGCCTAATTTGACCCACATTTGAATTCAATTCAACTTGAAATCCAAAATCCTCAATTTTACCTAAATGATCCAAAATCCCTAAATTGACCCAATGTTAACTGATTCCCTCAAATTTCAATCCTAAACTCTTCCTGACATCCCCACAAACAAAATGCAACATTAATTTGTCCCCAATTTGAACTCAAATTTCACCCAAGTCCTATTCAAACCAAAATACCTAAATTTACCCTAAATTACCCATGAACCCAAATATGCCCAAATCCTTAAATTAGCACCCAACCAATGTTGAAAACTCTTTTGCACATTCCCATAAACATTTTACAAAATTAATTTTGCACCCAACCCAACCTTAGTCCAACTCTAAACCAAATTAGCTTAATTTGCCCTAAATTGGACTTACGCCTTAATCACACTCAATTGACCCTCCAAATCAATTCATATCACTCCAATCCTTTCCCAAACACTTTGTGACAATAATATGCACCAAATTGACCAATCAATTGGGCTCAACCATCACCCACAATCAAGCTAGCCCAACTTGAACCTAAGGTGACCCAATTAAACATATGACTTAAATTGAACCAAACCAAGCTTAAATTGACCAAACCCACTTCATGGCAGCCAACCTTAGACTCTCTAGGACTGGTTTGACCTGACCCGACCCAAGCTCCTTGAGCCATGGACCAAAGGTCCACCACTTTGGACGAATGGGTTTAGCCTTTTTTGCTAAGCTTAAGTCCCCTCATTAACCCTTGCATAAGCAACCTCCCTGCCAATTTAAATGCTATGGGCTCCTCCCTTACACCTCCTCAGCCTGCCAGCCACCTGCCTCGTCCTTGCCAGCCACCCAAGCCGCCGAAACAGGCATGCCCGAACGCCCCCATGACCTTTGAACTCAAAATTGTGCCATGACTATGAGCAATCCCCTCACTGCCCAGCTGCCCTGCTCAGCCCTCACCCTAAGCGGCTCAGGGCACTCATTGTCTGGCCCCGAGCTCCCCTCTCCGACAAGCTCTATAAATTAACTCCTCCACGGTCAAATTGTGGGTGCTGAAATTTTCTTCATAAAACTTCCCCAAATTACTCCCAAACCTAATTGCAGCCAAGACAGGAAGATCCCCACCATCCTTCAGCCCTCATACCCCTTGCTCGAGCTCAATTTCTCAGCCTAAATTTGAGCCTGAAATAGGACACTCCTCAAACCTCCACCAAAACCAAATTAACTTCACCCACACCATCCCCACACCAAGAGAAGGAGTTCCCCATTGAAAGCCCCATCACCAGGCCACCCATTTGTGCTATCGGTCAAACCTCCAAATCGGTCTTGATCGAACTTGGGTCTAGGCAACTCACCACGACCAGAGGCTCAATCCGTAGGCTCCTTGGACTCCAACGAACGTGTCGAGCACATCCAATCGAGGCCTCCCCTCTTGGACCAAGGTACTGAAAGTTCAACTCAACCTGAGCCTCCATGAATTCTCCATTTTGTTTTACTTAATTTCAGTGCATCATAACCATATAGATGTGTTCGTCTAGTCTAGACGCGTCGATAGAGACCAACCACGCTTGATTTAGTTGAGTATCGATCGAGAAATTAAGTCTAGAGGGTGGACGGTTCTCGGGTTGGGACGCCTGGAGACGATGACGGGGAGCCGTCCGATCTCGCGTGTATCGGATCGACGGTGGACATCAAGTCGGATAGAACCGCGGGACGAAAAGAGTGCGCTGATTCAAATTGAGGCGTCGAATGAGAGCGCGCCACTTGTGACTTCGGAGCCGTCTAGGATGAGGTGGCGCCGCATCGGATAAGTAGAAAAATATAATTTTTTTGAATTATTTAAATAACCTGAACTTTAAAAATGCATATCTTTGCATAGAAAAATCATAAAAATAAAATAAAAATACCCTCTTGCTCAGTGAACAGTGGAGAATAATGTGGAATTAAAAATCAAATAAAATCAAAATATTTTATTATTTATTTGATTTTTAATTATTTATTTACTATCTTGAGTGTTTTAATTCTCCATTAGCATACATGTTTCACCATGGAATAAGATTATAGGGCTTTTGTAGCCTCTGATCTTGGGAACATTCTCTGATTTTTCCAAGGTCAGAGGCTATTTCTAGAGGGAGTTATTTATTTTCTAAGTTTAGGGCTATTTTATTAAAAATTAATTATAGAAATTAGCATGTTTATAAAATCTAGGAAAATTAGGAGAAATGTCTTAAGACCAGAGAACCCTAGGAAAATTATGGTTTGATTTAATTCATTAACAATAACCCTAATTTGTCCAAATACTCTAAATTAAATCTAAATTAATTTGGAATAACCACAAATCAAAATGACATGAAATCAACTCTCCACTGTGCTTTAAGGTTAGGAGAACCTCACATAAAAATATCAAATCAATTGGAGTTAATTTAACTCACTAAATGAATTAAACAAGTGACATAATCATATTTGATATTTAAAATTTCATACAACCCAAAATATAACTAAAAAATTCACCAAACTAATTTTGAGAGTTCTCTGAGATCAGAGGAGTCCATGAAAAATAAAATTGGATTTTTTATAAAAAAATCATTTTTAATTATTTTTGAATATTTTAATAATTAAAAAATCATAAAAATATTAAAAATATTAAAATTCACGAAAATGTCACATTTGGCTGCTTAATCATTTGGGAACTAACAAAATATTTTTCCTAAGCCTCTATGTAAGGATATTAAATTTTGAAGGCTTAAGATAATTTTTAATATTTAAAAAGTGAATTTTTCGAGCCTTTCACTAAAATAATTCTAACAATTCAAGAAAAAATAAGAAAAATACAAAGTTTGTTTCTCTAGGTTTTTTGACCTCAGAGAGATTTAAGAAAAATATAAAACCTAATTTTCCCCTTCAATTTTATTTTATAATTAATTAATACTCCAAAACTTAAAATAATTATAATAAATAAATTAAAATTCAAAAAATTAGTAAAATTGGTCCAAGTGGTCCTCTAGTCAGTAGAAACCTTATATAATTTTCCTAGGGTCAGAAGTTTCACCTTGGTCATGTTGTTGAATTTTTATTGAAAATCCCCATTTTCCATCAAAATAATTATATAAATTAAATTAAAAATAGAAAAATCACATTTTCTCCTCTAATGTTTTAATTAACATATGAGTGAGGTGACATAACAAATTTTAAATTCATTTGGGCTTAATTTAGTGAATTATGAGATGAACAAACTTAAGAGGTCATAAGGGTAATTAAGGAACCTTAGCCTTAACTAATATTTAGGCTTAACTAAAGGGGAAGGGGGAATATTTGATCCTAATCTTCCTCTTTAATAATTGAAACATAGGGAGTTAAGGGATAGAAACCCATTAATAACCTTTAATATTAAAGAAGAAATCTCAATTAATTAAATCGTTAAGCTTTGGAAGTTAATTAAATCATAAGTTGTCAAGGTTAAGAGGTTTGATATAGGAAGACTTTAATTCTCTAAATTGAATCCCTAACCAATAAATTGATCAAATACGACCTAACTTTTACTAATGAAACTATAAAATGATACAACAACAACAACAAAGCCTTAATCCCACTAAGTGAGGTCGGATACATGAATCTTTTTTCTCCATTTCGTCCTATTTAGTGTCAAATTTTCGTTTAATTCTAATAAATTAAGATCGTTTTTTATGAAATAAGCCAGAGTTTTCCTAGGTCTACCTCTGCCTTTCTTAACATAAGTTGTATTTAAAACATCTACTCTCCTAATAAGATCATCAGGTGGTCGACATTTAATGTGACCAAACCATCTAAGGGGACTCTCTCTAAATTTATCCGCCACTGGTGCAACACCAACCCTATTACAGATATATTCATTTCACATTTTATCTCTAAGTGTAAGGCCACTCATCCACCTAATCATTCTCATCTCGGCAACACTTAACTTAACATTATGCTTCTCTTTTAAAGGCCAACATTCAGCACCATAGAGCAATGAAGGTCTCACCACCATCTTATAAAATTTTCCTTTCAGTCTAAGCGGTACTTTTCTATCACACAATAGGGCAGACGCATTCCTCCACTTCAACCAACCAACTTGAATTCTACTGTTAACATCCCCATCTATATTACCATCGCTTTGAACAATGGACCCGAGATATCTAAATCGTTCACACCTTTTAATAATTTGATCACCCAAAGTTACACTTCTGTCACTATACCTACTATTACTAAAATTACATTCCATGTATTCGGCTTTAGTTCTACTCAAACAAAGACCTTTAGACTCCAATGTAGACCTCCATAATTCAAGTTTTTCTTGGACTTTTTCTCTTATCTTATCCACAAGGAGGATATCATCAGCAAAAAGCATACACCAAGGTACATCCTCCTGTAAATGCCCAGTAAGACCATCCATAAATAAAGCAAAAAAGATATGGGCTTAAAGCCGATCCTTGATGTAAACCAATAGAAATAGTAAAATATTTGGTCAGTCCTCCTTCAGTTCGAACACATGTAACAACTCTAGCATACATATCTTTAATGACTTGAATATATGTCATATCAACACCTTTCTTCTCAAGGACGCTCCAAAGAACATCTATAGGAACCTTATCGTAAGCTTTTTCTAAATCAAGAAAAATCAAATGTAGATCCTCCTTATTATCTTTGTATTTGTCCATAAAATGTCTCAATAAATGTATAGCTTCCATGGTAGACCTGCCCAGCATAAATCCAAATTGGTTATGAGAAACCTTCGTAATACGTCTTAACCTATGTTCAATTACCCTCTCCCATAATTTTAAAGTATGACACATCAATTTAATTCCCCTATAATTTGCACACTTATGTGCATCTCCTTTATTCTTAAAAATGGGGACCAAAATGCTCTTTCTCCACTCCTCAGACATCTTTTTAGTTTTTAAAATAATATTGAAAATTTTAGTAAGTCAGGAAACCCCCAAATCACCTAAAAATTTTTCACACTTCAATTAGGATATCATCAGGTCCTACAGATTTTCCCCCCTTGGTTTTCTTTAAAGCCTCATCAACTTCTTTTTTACTAATGCGACGGTAAAAATGAAAAGTTTTATTATTATTAATGATATTAAGATCACTAAGGTCGATCGTACTTTTAGTATCTTCATTATAAAGTTTATCAAAATAACTCACCCACCTATGTTGAATATCTTTTTCTAAGAAAAGCACTTTTTGATTTTCATCTTTAATACACTTGAGTTTAATCTTTACTTTTATTTTCTCTTTGTTTGGCTAGTTTATACATATATTTTTCACAGTCCCTAGTATCTAGCAGGTTATAAAGATCACTAAAAGCGAATTTTTAGCGTCACGGATTATTCTTTTAGACTCCTCGCCGTAGTTTTATATTTTTCCCAATTCTCTATGCTTTTACATTTAAACCAATTTTTATAACATAATTTCTTATATTTTATCTTTTCTTGCGTATTATTATTCCAACACCAACTATTTTGTTTATAGAAACTTTCTCTTCTGATTCTCCAAGTACATCTTTAGCCACTTGTTTAATATTATTAGTTAATTTTTCCCACATAGCATTAGCGTCTTCATGGACATCCCAAATATTTAAATCTTGAATTTTACTCATAAAAATAATTTTATTTATGTTTTTTAGGTGTGCCCATGTTATTCTACTATGTTGAATCCTAGTATTCTTTATTTTACAACTCTTCATCTTAAAATCTAGAACTAATAATCGATGTTGGGTACTTAATTCTTCACTTGGAATGACCTTACAATCCTTACAATCTCGACGATCTCTTCTTTTCATAAGAAAATAATCAATTTGTGTTTTATTAGATCCATTCTTATAAGTAATAAGAAGCTCATCTCTTTTCTTGAATAAAGTATTAGTAATAATCATATCATACGCTAAAGCAAAATCTAAAATGGTTTTTCCTTCTTCATTAATCGCTCCATAACCGTAGCCACCATGAATATTTTTGAAATCTTTTACCACTCTACCGACATGTCCATTTAAATCTCCTTCAATAATTTTTTTTTTCAAGGGGTATCAAGTGTATTAAGTCTTCTAAATCATTCTAGAATTTATCTTTAGAGCTTATATCTAAACCAACTTGAGGAGCATAAGCACTTATAATATTAAAAATTTTAGTATCAATAATAATCTTAAGTGTTATAATTTTATCTCCAACTCTATTAATTTTAACAACATTATCTTTCAAACTCTTATCTATAATTACACGTACACCATTTCTAGTACGACTCTTACCAGAATACCATAGTTTAAAACCAAAGTTATCAATCTCCTTAGCTTTTTCTCCAACCCATTTTGTTTCTTGAATACATAAGATATTTATCTTTCTAAGGATCATAATATCAACCAATTCCATTAATTTACCATTGAGAGTACCTATATTCCAAGATCATATCCTAATATTAGTAACATGGACTAACCTCTTTACCCGCATCGTCGTAATGTGGAACCCGCTTACTGACACTACACCCGGTGTGGCGACCTTTCACACTTTCCACGGTATTCAGGCCATACAGCGCGTCGCTTCCAATGGACGCCCTAACACTTACACAATGATCAAAAGGATTCATGTCACGATTTTTTTCGACAAGTTTTACGCTGGTTGTCGACTACCTATCGCAACCCTCCACTTTTCACATCCGGACTTGGGATCGACAATGGTAGTGTTAAACTATAAAATGATGATTGAAATTAATAATTAAAAAGAATAATTTTGAATTCTTATGGTTAAATTAAAACAACTTAAAATATTAAAATTAATTTGAAATAATTTAAAATTAAATTAAAACTAATTTAAAATATTAAAATTAATTTAAAATAATTTAAAATTAAATTAAAAAAATTTAAAATTAAAATATTAAGATTAATCTGAAATAATTTAAAATTAAATTAAAAAAATTTAAAATATTAAGATTAATTTGAAATAATTTATAATTAAAACATCGTAATTAAATTAAAACAATTTAAAATATTAAAATTAATCTGAAATATTATGATTAAATTAAAACAATTTAAAACATTAAAATTAATTTAATTGAACTAAAATAATTTAAACACTTTTCCAATTTAAAATAATTTAAAAATCAACTAAAACTTTATAAACAAATTGAATCGTTTTAAATTACTAATTAAGAATGGTTAAGTTCTTTAATGGACTAATTTGCCCTTAAAGACTCTCATCTTTATAACTCTTAAATGAAGTGTCAAATGAAACATCACTTTACTCATATGATAATCAAATATCCAAGTTCGCTGAGCAAGAACCAAAACATAAAGGATGAAAAATTCATCCACATAATGAAATTCATTTGGACTCAAAATGATCCGAGAAGTATTGAAAAGATGTTCAAGACACGTCCTGAGCACTTTCTCAATCCAATGAGATGTTTTAGAAGAACAATTGAATTTCATTGTTCTTTGATGAAGAAAATCATCCCCAACACACCTTAGGAATTCAGTAGTGACAGGATTAGGATTTGGTAGACAACCAGAATCTTCTCTTAGCTTTACCTAGGTGTTTCTTTCAAATATTTAAATACCCTAACATGTGTATTAAGTGTAGTTGAAAATGATGGGACGACCCTTCTAGTACACATTTAAGTTTTTTGTAATTTACATTCTGCAACTTATTAAATGCTTTACTTCTCAGCATTTTATAAAATTGTGAAAATGATTGAACCCAACATGTTTAAACAACTCAAAATTTAATTACAAATAAAATAAAACTGCAATCATAATTAAATTAAATCATTTTATTGGATGATCGGGAATCCCTCAGATGAGGTAACCTACTTGTTGCTAACAAGATTTCCCACGGTCTGAGTGAAAAGTGTTGAACTCATTTAGTTGAGTTTAGCAAATTCATTTGAACTAAGTGAATCCGATGAAAATGGTGGTACCGGGATGATGGAACTGTGGGATCTTAACCGATTCCGCTTAATAAATTTTAATATTTATTCTAATAAAACTTAAGACATTGAATTTGACACACTAGAATAACTTGACCTCTGAACCATGACACTTCTCTCATCTCTTGATTGTCACTTCTTAAACTAAACCCTCTGCAACAACAAGGAGCTTGGAGCAAGCACGGTGGGCAGCACGACCATCTTCAACAACAAAATAAATCTTCGTCAGCTTAACTTTCCTTAGAAGTAAACAACAAAACTATAGGATTTCAAGGTAGTTTACCTAGCGCAACATAAATCCTCACTTTATCCTTTAGGCATTTGCATAATCATATTATGCAATTTAAGCCCTAATCCGTCTTAGGACTCCGAGGTTGTTGTTTGTGATGGCCTAAACTCTCATAACTTCCAGGCTACTTATATGATTACATCATACAAGTGTAAGTCCCAATTAATTAAAATTGGCAAGATTTCTCTCGAATTGAAGCTAAACCATAGGATAGTTGAAAGATCATCAAAACTCGCTTTGGATCTTTGATGTCCCCTACTCCTATTCCTTTGGATTCCCGAAAGAACTGTTCTAAATTTTATTCATTCCCTTTTGAATTTCTAAAATCCAATCGTTTGAATCCTAAACTTTCCAATACTTGAGAGCGAAACCACTGATATTTATCGAGAGTTTTCTTAAGTGACTTCGATCATTTAGGATGTAATTAACTATAGGGGCTTGCTCTTATAGGGAACTTTAGAACCCAGATAATATAAACCCTATCTAATCTTTTGTATTAAATAGGGAAACTTGTCGGTCAACATAAAATTGGTTCGCAGACCAGAACGGGTGTCACAAATTTATTAGTTTATTTACTGAACCTCACTATCAAGTAATGTGTATATTCTTCGGGATATATGCATGGCTTGCGGTGTATGGTTCGTTTATTTAAACTATTAAAGATATGTGATCAGTTCGGTCTTGTATTTTCAAAATCAAATATTATTTTTCAAACTATTTAAAATTATATATATACTTAAATTAAATATAAATAAAAAAAATGTACCGACAACGACGACACCAAAAACTTGACTGGACCCGCAGTTAGAAAGATATTTAAATTCCTTAATACGTCTAAACTTGACGCAAATTATATTAAGTGGCTAGTGAGAATGAATATAAAATAATTATATTTCAATGAATTATTTTTCTCATTAGGGTTACTATGCAAGTATATGTATCGTTTTAAGTACTATATGATTTTCTATAAAAACTCCAGTATCGATTCCACGAGGAACAATTAAGAACTAAAAGAGATTTAATACTAAAAATACCAAAAATATAAAGAAGTTTATTTTAAAAATATCAAAGAAAATATTAAGAGCGAAATTAAGTTTACTAGTTTCTATTAATGTAAGAAAAAGTAAATGCAGTGATTTAAGGAATAAAATTAAAGAAACTTTCTCCTTACAAATAATTCATAATAAGTAGAGGATTTCAAATATTTAGAACTTAAAATGTTGTATTGTGACAAATAGGAGCATACATATTCTTTACCCTCGATCAAGTGTTATAAAGAACATTGGTTAATCTAAAGGTTGTTGCAGGCATGTATAGTAGTGTTGGGTAGGTTCTAGTCTCTCACTCTTAGATTACCCATTGTTCCCTCTCCATAAGACCTATCAGTGACCCTTTTTACAAACTTTGAACCAAATTGATAAAAAATCTAGCTCATCACTCTAAAAACACCAATTATATGCTCATCAAATATGATCCTCTTATTTATTTGCACTTCCCCTCGGACGATCGCCACAACTCTTTCTAAAGTGAAATGTGATACTTACTAGTTGAGAAATCTTAGCCTTTTCGGGTCCATAAGTTTTCTCCACAAATTTTAACAATACAAGTGACCAATTTGTAAAGTAAATGAAGATCCGGTAAAAATATCATCACAATTTCAAGGAATAAAAGAAAAGTTCTAAACAAAATCTAAACATTTTACTTAGTTACTTCATATTGTAAGGAGAAAGAAAAGAAAACTACTCAGAAAGCATTTGATTAACGAAACAAAACATATTTATAAAACTCAAATCTAAAGTACGAGACTTAAGAACTAAGTTACAAATACTTATCTGGAATGTTTCCCAATGTTATCCTTTGAAGTTCTCTAACTTTTCTTACTCCCACGAACTATTACAGGATTCCAAACTTCAGAAATTACAAAGACTCTCAAAGAACTCACTACACACTTACACACTTTGGACTATATGTGAAATGACCATAAAATGATTCTAAAACGACTCTCCTAGGCTGTAGAATTAATCCCTATATATAGAGCTTCGAAAATGACCAAGGGTTGCTTCAGACACCTCTTCAAAATTTGGCCTCATTTAATTAATCTTCTAGAACAAGCCGACCGGTTTTTCATCTGGCTCCTAGGCGTTTGAACGACTGGTTTACCATTTTCTTCCTTTAAGCCAATTTTTACTCCTTTTTGATGTATTTTTGCTCTTTTTCAATTTTAAACTCTTTTTCTTATACTTGCAACTAAAAATATAAAAATATCTTTTAGTAAAACATAATATCCTTACGAATTAAGGATAAATTGTGCATGAAAAAATAAGTAATTTTAAAGTGGATCAATATTGAAGGTGTACCGCGATAGTTTTGGTGAGGAATTTAAACCGCAAGTGTTATTGTGGGGTTTTACACGATGATGTGGAGTTATTGGTGAATAACGTGGGGTTACGATAGGGTTTGTGTTATTGAGGCATATACCACAATGTTATTATGGTGTTATTGGTGTTTTGCGATGAGGTTTGGTATGTGGAGTTATTTGGAATATCCCGAGGGTTTATGCAGGATTGCAGCGTTATTTGACTGTGGTATTATGAATGTCTTTTGGTGTTATTGAGAATTTTGCGGAGTGGTTTGGTATGTGGTGTTATTAGGCATGACCATGGCATTAAAGTGGTATTATTTTGGTGTTATTGGCTCGAGTTTAGTCTAAATCAAGCCCAAATTTAACCTAAACCCAGTTCTCATCTCAATTGGACCCAATATAAGGAAAATTGAAGTATGATTTGGCAAAAATTGGACCAAGGCTTGAAATTTGATGGAATTAAACTTTATTTTGAATGTGAAAGTGAAATTTAATGTAAATTTGACAAAATTGGCACTAAGGCTTGCATTTTGGTGGGGTTAAATTTGATTTTGGATTTTGTGTAGAATTTGATGTAAATTGATGTGAATGTGTACTTAGAGTTCAAGGGAATTGGATTTGAAATTTGGATTTGATTTTGGGTTGCAAATTTGTAATTTTGGATTGAATTTGAGGTGGAATTAGGCTTGAGCTTGACAAATTTGGAATTGTGCAAAATTGGATTGGATTTTGGACTTTGATGGGTTTAATATGAATTTGAGTTTATTAAACTTGGCCAAATTTTGGGTTTGGACTTGCAATTGGATAGAATTGGTTCAATATGAGAATTTTGGACAATTGGGGTAATTTTGGAATTTTGTAGGATTTTGGAAAATTGTGCTGAAAAATGATGTGGAATTGATGTAACTTTGAATTTGGGTCAATTTGAGTAATTTTGGTGAAAAATGGGTTTGAATTTAAGGTTTGATAGGCTTGAAATGGATTTGGTGAAACTTGGACGTAAATTGGGAATTTTTGACAATTTAAGTAATTTTAGCAATTTTTAAGATTTTTGGAAATTTGGGTAATTATGGGCAAATTTGGGTAAATTGGATGGCTAGGATTGATTTTGGTGGGATTTTAAGTAAGATTAGGCATTTTGGTAATTTTCGGTACTTTTTGGGAATGTATGGATACTTTGGTAATTTTGGGGTTTTTTGAGCAAGTCTTGAATTTAGGGTGGATTTTAGGTTTATTGGATGATGTGAACATGCAAACCATGATAAGCCTGCTTAAAGCCACATGAGCCTTATGAGAACTCATCTTGAAGCCTCCACATATTAGTCTTAGCCATTCTAACCAAAGGCTAAGGCCTTGAGACCACCCACATAAGTTTTCAAGAGAGCTAAGGAGTAGCTATGGGCTCCAAGTGAAAGATATATCAATTGGGGTAAATGGATGGTTTTGAATGTGTGTGAGAATTTGGAGCAAGTTCAAGTGTGTGTGTTCAAGTTCAAGCCACTCAGGGTCGCCTTAAAGCTTGATAGTCATATGAGGACTCCATTTGAGTTTTCTCATATTAGTTTTAACCTTCTAAGTACTAGAGGTTAAAACCATACATGTGAAACTCCAGAAAGAGTAAAGAGTGTTTCTAAAAGGGTGAGTTCTATCACTAGGCTTCTAGGATAGTCAACATGAAAGTCCTATAGCTAGATCATATGCTTCTAGGAGAAGAATTAGACCTCATCAAAATTGAGGTTAATAATGTCTTAAATAATCATTTTAAATCTTATGCATATAGCTCAAGACCAACTAGCAATCATGAACTAACAAATAAGGATAATGAACACAAATTTACAAAAACAGGAGAGCACAATAATAAATAAAAGTACAAAGTAAGCCACATAAGACAAAAGTAGGCGTTGAGACTCTATTGAGACAACACTATTGTGTTAGCAAGATAGCACTACAGTGTTATTGAGACAATGTTACGAAGTTAGCAAGGTAGCACAACGATGTAGCTCTATAAAAATTTATTTTTGGGACAAAAATAACAAAATTTTCACAATTTGAACACAATAAAGATGCAATAATACATGATACTAAAAATAAACTAAGTAATAACACAATAAACACTACAACAATGAGCTTAAACTTAAAATTTTTAACTAATATTAACCTAAATCAAGAAATTAATATTGTTTCCTGAAAATAGTGTTAAAAATTTGATCCAGTGTGTAATGATGCACAAGTCAACCACACAAGTATACATATTTATCAAGTAGTATTTAGAAGTCCGAGTTATCAATCTCACGAAGAATATGTTTTTCTCAAATTAGCTTAATCACTGGTATATTAATCCTTAATTTAATTCGTAGGTTTACATTTTTGAAAAGGTTTCTTTAAATCCTAATTTCAAAGGCCATGATGTGATGCTATGGTGTACCATCGAGTGCGGCAATATTGGATCCGAGAGTCGGGTTTCATAATAAATGGTACTACCTTTCAGGGCTTCAAGACACTGTTGTATGTCGTAGTGTCGTGCTCTCATGTATTATACTCTAAAATTCTAACTTTAGGAGCCATGGCACCATGACGTTATTTACTTGCCCTTAGCGTGCTAGGTTAAAATTTACAGCAATCATCTTAAAAATATGTTCTATTTGTATTCTCCACATCTAAATAATAAATACTAAGAAAATGATAAAAAATGACACAAAATTTTAAGATAAATATCACATTATCATACTACTTTGCACATGATAAGGGATAACCTCATTACACTCCATAATTTTATAGACAAGAATGACCCTCCGACTACTTAATTCACATTGCATTGATAAAAGTGACCAAAATTATCTTATCTTCATCCAAGTTAAGATTTGAGCTGACTACGTTGCCATGCGAACTTAATATGTATGAGTTTACTAAACTGTAGTGAATATGAATAAAAAGTATCGAGTATTAACTTAACCTTGCATAAAAAACAAAGCACTTAACTTATTTGAATAATAATAACGTCATAACAACAAAAAAACATCATTTGATAACATAAAATAACGATACATCAAAATCAGTATGAATACATTGCATTTACATTAATAAGAAAAAAAAATTAAAGAAGCAAAAACTAAAACTTTACTTCTGATTCAAACCCTCACTAAGTCCTCTTTATGGTAAATTTTAAAAACAACTTCAAAATGGGATTGACAAAGACATTGGTAAGACGGTACTTGCTTCTCATTAAGTGTTTCAAAATGAGTTCACCGGCTAAGAACAATTTCACCTCAACAGTTCCAAAACTCCATGGCTAAGGAATACTTTGGTTCTTATTTCTTGAAAGTCTTAGCTCTAGCAGCTACCTCATTTTCAGAATTGGAACTACTCTCCAAAACACCAACTTTTGATTCTTTAGGATGAGCTAATAGGATGAGAAGTTCACCTACATTTGAGATCTATCATTATTGAGCTAAGGCTATGAAATAAGTTATTGATAACATTTTTCACTCTTTCCAACAATCAAATATAAAATTTTAAAATAAGATAATTTAAAGATGATAAAAAAGCGGAAACAAATGAATGTTGGCCAAGTGTGTAGTTGCGGAGAAATGATTGCATGTATACCCACCAATAATCACCTACAAATAAGATCTAAAGGTTAAGAAAATTTTGAAGAGTGAAGCTCTAGAGATTTTGTTATCATAGCTAAAGGCTTAAAATTATACATCTTCTATGCTCTATTTGTCCATTTATTTATAGAGTTTTTGGGTACTAAAAAAATTATATCGAAAGAATAAATAAATAAATATATAATCAGATTTTTATAGAAATAAGTGCCTCTGAGATTTAGATTCTTAGAAGAGATAGTTCCCTTAAACCTTGGATTGCCCCTGTAAGTTTGGAACGTCCCTCGATGCTAAGCAACTCTCCCAATGCTGGACAATGAGTTAAGCGAGTTTTCCTTAGACTAGGCAAGTGTTTTATTGATTTAGGTTATTTCTTATTGTTGTGGCAAGTTTAATTAATTTAATTAGTTTTTGGTATTAGATAAGTAAACTATGTGCTTATGTTATTTATGAAATTTTAGAAGGCATGCATGAAAATTACCATAAATACAATTCACCGTTTGATCCAATCAAGAAATTAGCTTGATCCAACGGCAGGAAATTAGCTTGATCAGCCGGCTGAACCCACGGGTCGGGGAATCCCGCCGGAGTGACCATGCCCTAATCCTTCGCTGCGCTCGGATTCCATCTTTAAAAGGTGCGCAGCAGGCTCTGGAGAAGCAACCATCCGTTGAATCCGAGGCTCGATCTCGGATTCAACAGTTAAGAGATTCAAATCTCTCAAGTGATCCGCTTCTCTACGATCTTATTTGCAGGTTCGTCTTCAACTTTCTCCCTCTTGCTTGGTTCCCAAGATCCCTCACTTTCGCTTGATATTCGATGGAGTACGATCACAATAGTGTTTTTTTTTGGTTTTTAATACTCTTGATGTACTAGGGATTCGAGATGTGTGGCGGATTTTTGAATTTTGTTGCCGTGTGATTTTTTTCTTTTATTTGTCCGGTGGAAGTAAGAGAATGATGTGGTCTATTGATGCAATAAAAATTATTCATTTCGTTAAATTATTTATTTGAATGCTGGCATGCGATGTTTTTGAACATATTAATAGTATACTGTGAGGATGTAGTAGTAGTTTCTTATGGCGCCTCAAAACACAGGCTCTCTTCCTATAGCATATTACAAAGGATATAGATGATGGATATTGGAACTTTGAGTTGATCAAGATGATTTGTTACACATTCATTACCTTGTTATTTGATAATTAAAAAAAATTTAGAATGTTGTATTGCAAATGGATCTCTTTTGGATGTTACAATTCTAATTCATTCTGCTTTCATATAAACTATCTGGCGTATGCTATGGATTTAGTTCCAATAACTTCCCCTTAAATTTATGCCCCAAAGTGGGTTTATTCTCATCTTGTTATTGAAGCATTGTTTGTGTATCAAAGAATTTTTAGAATATGGAAAGGTGACTGGAGCTAATATGTGACATTATGTTCTTAATAACATCTGTTCTGTTTTATGCATGGTACATAGGGTTGGTTCAGATATTTTGCTTACACAAGTGAGTCGGTCAGGCAAACTTAAACATGTGAAGGGGGATCCCTTATGCTTTTCCAAGCTCCGGTATAGAATAACAACATTTGATTTGTGTTAGATCCTCTATACTAATTATCATATAGTAATATTAAATAATAAATAAATAACCATATACATGGAATGATAAGTTGATGTTGACTCTATTAGAACATTGTACTTGTTGGCTTTACTACTAGCTCTTTATATATGTGTAGTTTTCTATTTGTACCTGGCCTTTGAAGTTGTTGTAGCAGTCTTGGGTGTGGGCTATTTTCAAGTTGACCTAGATTCAGGGGGCTATGCCATTCTTTTGCTTAGGCAATTTTGCATGATTTATTTCTCTCATTTTGAGAAGCCTGGTTTAATTAAAGTATACAGTGAAGTTTTTCTCAAAATCGAGCAAATAACTAAAAAAATTAATTTGTGTATTTTTCTGATTACAACTTTTCTTTTGTTCTATCCCAATCAAAGTCATCTAATTAAATGAATATTTCAAGTATTTTTCACTTAAGTCATTTCTCTGCAAATATACAGTAGAATTATTATTTTTGTTCCTCAGTATTATTTTACATTTTCATGCATAAGCATCCGCTTGTTTCATTTCATTTCCTTTATTTTGTTTTTTTTTGTCACATGAGCAAATAATTGCGAAATAATGTCAAGGCAGGGTTTTTTTATTGCAGTATTTTTTTTGGTCATATCCCAATCAAAGGCATTTGATCAACCCAATGTTTTCTAGCGGCCTTTTATGTTTTTATAATAGCTTTCATTTGTATCAATTCCAAGAAAATATCTAGTAGAATTATTATAGGTATTTGTCTGAGGATTATTTTACATTTTCATGCTTGCGCATCTTTTATTTCATTTAATTTCCTTTATTATGCTTCTTTCACGAAATTTGTTCATTGGTCACTTTAATTATTGTTTTTTGGATTATGGGTTGAACATTATGTAATTTTATTACTTTTTGATTGTTTCCATTTCCTCTTCGATAAATTTAGCTATCATTTTTTCCATTTGCTTGCAGACATGGCTGGATTGGCGCCAGAAGGATCTCAGTTTGATGGTGCAAAATATGATTCCAAAATGGATGAAGTGTAATACATCCCCTCAAATTTTTTGGTTCATTCTTCTATTTTTACTATAGGCATGTTTTTATGATTTTGCTTCATTCATGTTATGATTTTTTTTGTTCATTCTTATTGGATGAATTAGGCTTGCACCACAAGAAGGACAGGAATTCTTCACATCATATGATGAGGTATATGAAAGCTTTGATGACATGGGCCTCCAAGAAAACCTTTTGAGAGGCATTTATGCTTATGGTAGCTCCCTAACTATAAACAATGCTAGCTTCATGATTTAGTAGTCTTTTAATGTTGACATGGCTTTTTCTTTATATAGGTTTTGAGAAACCATCGGCAATTCAACAGAGAGGAATTGTCCCCTTTTGCATGGGACTTGATGTCATTCAACAAGCACAATCTGGAACTGGTAAAACTGCAACTTTCTGTTCTGGAGTTCTGCAACAACTTGATTATGGACTAGTTGAATGCCAGGCCTTAGTTCTTGCACCAACCCGAGAGCTTGCTCAACAAATTGAGAAGGTCATGAGGGCACTTGGTGATTACTTGGGTGTTAAAGTCCATGCTTGTGTGGGAGGAACTAGTGTTCGTGAGGACCAAAGGATCTTGTCTGCTGGTGTTCATGTTGTTGTTGGCACACCTGGGCGTGTGTTTGATATGCTGAGAAGGCAATCTCTCCGTCCTGACTACATCAAGATATTTGTTTTGGATGAGGCTGATGAGATGCTCTCGCGGGGTTTCAAAGATCAGGTTCTACAATCTTCTCTTTAGTGAAACATCTTCATCATTATTCGTTAATCAACCAAGAAGATATTTCTAGTGCATGATATTTGTATTAAAGCTACAAAATAATACTTAAATATTGTATTTATACTCTTTTACTATTATATGTTTTAGCCTATTAACTTTTGTTTTAGAAATATAATATTTAATTTTTCATTTGCTTTGGTCAACTCTATATTACACGTTTATGCAATATCCATGGGTTTGATTGTATGACGCTGCATGTGAGAAGTTGAGTTGGTACAGTGAGAACCTTGATTGCCTTGACTGACTTCTTGGAACAACAGAAAACTGGTCAAATATATAGTTTCATAGGACTGGAGTTTTTGTTTAAAATCTTTGGAGAGAAACTATGGTGCCCAATACATTTACGCATCAATCACTATTTGTAAAAAATTAATACTAAGTGATTAGAGAGATTATAGTGCAATTAGAGATATTAATCTAAAGGCACCAAGGTAGGTTCCCATGTGTGTTGATTGAAAGCATTGTGGATGCATGCCATGATAGATGCTATGATGTGATTTGGGCAGTCATAGTATAAACTTGGTTGAAGATGACAGTGGTCAGGTTTGTGGAACATGACATTGGATAGGTCTTGTTAGAGATGATTACATAATGTGCCTTGGCGGATGCTATTGAAGTTAGGGTCTATTTGTGAGACTGATATGATGTCTTAAAGGGTGTGATTGTGACACATGCAAGCTTGTGGCGCTAATCATGATGTAATGATGAATGCAAACTAGTGTTGCATGTTGGTATCGAAGGGCATGACTTCAATGTAAATGAGGTTAAGTGACATGTTTCAAGTAGGGTTAGCTACAACACAAGCATGTTTGCGACAAATTCTAATTAAGATGGTTGTGATGCTAGCTTGACTAAGATGTAAGAGAGATTTCAACATAGGTCTTACAATGCAAAATTGTTGCCATGTGGATCTTGAAGAAGATAATTGTAATATAAGCAAGTTTATGCTGACCTTGATGAAGATAAGTTTGACTTGAGAAAGATTGTGACAATTCTGGAGGTGGTGATGACTACTTGATAGATTTTCCAAGGATTTAGACTCTTCTAGGTGACAACTTGCTGTCAACTACTTGTGTGATTTTCCCTAACTTTAGGCTCCTTTAGGATTTAAAAAATCTTTTAACCCCTTGATGATGGCTACTTATAGAATTTCCCTTAGCTCTAAGATCTCGTCTTTTCCATGATGCTTGTTTGTTGATTTTTTCTGGTCTCCGGGCTTAAAATATCCTACAACTTTGAATTCCTCGAAGGAGCAGAATTGAGGCCAATTTAGGGAATTTGAGAACTACATGTTATTCCTTATTTCTAATAATTTAGAACATTCTGCAATAATTTTAATAATGAATGGTACAAAGATTGTGCTCTCTCATGATTGAAATATAATCGGATGACATTGAACTTGGGTTGATACAATTGACATGATTGACTTGTTTCCAACTTTATTGATGTCTTATGTCAGCTTATTAAATGTTCTATTTTATGGTTCTTAATGCATCAGTTCACTGGAAGTGATAGATTGAAATTTTAAAGGTTAGATTGATGGAAACGATTGTGAGAATATTACTCTTAAATTTATAGTTGTGAGATAATTTTGCTATAATTACTCACTATTTTTTTGTCAAAATGTTTCATCTCTTTAAGAGAAATCCTTTGTTTATAGTAAATTTCATAATAGGCTTGTAGATGTAGTAGCGACTCTACATAATTAAAGACTTCAAAAGACTTATCTGAGAAGTTAAATAGTCAAAAGCATGCACAAGAATGATTGGATAGTCCTACATGCTTCTTTTTTTTAGAGCATTCCCTGATTGTTTGCGCACTTGCCTATCGCTTGTCGCTCTCATCTCATGCAAGGAAGAATTGCTTGCCCATGGTGATTTAACTCGATTGGATTGACTCGCTTGAATTGATCCCATGTGGCAGAAATTGTCCAAATTTGGCAATTGTGGTATTTTTGGCTTCATCTCTAGAATTTGGTCTTTTTGATATTAGCTATTCATCATTTTGAGCTTGTTTGTTTTTTTATTTGACCTTTTTTAGGACATTATTTGTGATGTTTTGAGTTACTTTTTGTGCATTGCAGTCATGGATTGCAAAACGCGCCAAGCCTTCGAGTGAATTATTTGACCTTTTTAGTTTTTTTATTCATCATTTTGAGCTTGTTTGTCTTTCGCCCCAAGCCTTCGAGGGGGGCGTATACACACAGGGGGATTTCGCCCGAGAAGTATTGGAGTGCAAAATGCGCTCACGGGGTGTATGCCCAACCTCCTACTCGAATTAAAAGGGGTTGAAAATCCCTAATTCTAAATACCTATTCGATTGGAGCCACATGCCATCATCCCCCCACTGTTCGAACCCGACTTCTCCTTCTTCTTCTTCTTCTTTCTTCAACTTCTAATTCTTCTTCTTCCTTCGACTTCTTCTTCCTTCCTCTCTTCCACACAGTATCTGTGCATTCGCATCCTCCTTCCTTTGACTTCGCATCGTCTGCGTCTTCCTTTTTTCTCGCACGCAATCTCTCGCTTATAGGGTTGGATTCGACTCGTTTACGTTGTCTTCTCCCACATTGTCTCTCCTGCACTCTCGTTTGCGTCTTCTTCTCTCGCTCTTGTCTGAGGTTTGTGATGTTTTATGCTTCTATATTTATAGTTACTGTAGTGTAGAAAGTCTTTTTTGGTTATTATAACGGTTGTGCTACGTTTCTTCATTACTTCACTGTAGCTGCTACAGTAATTTCAATGTGGCTGCTACATTAAACCGCAAAAGATTTCTTTTTCTTTCATGTTAAAGTTTTGCTAAAGATTACTCATAAATTGTACGAACCTAGTTGCGATTCAGATACAACTATTGGTGACGAAGAAGAAGATTTTGATAATGAGTTTGAAGAATGAATAACCTTCAATGATTAAGATTAAAGATCATGAATTTATTTTTTGTCTCAAACATGTTTACTTATTTTTATATTTTTCTACTTTTTTTTTTTGTGGATTTTTGCTTATATCTTGAAGATTATAATCCTAAAGAAGTTGTTTTGTTTGTATTTAATTTTTCTATTATGCACAAATTGTTTATTTTTTTCCTTAATATTTATATTTCTTCTTTTTTGAATACTGTGGGGCTTACGCTTCGCCCCGTAACAGCTAAAACGCCCCACTTAATGCCCAATGCCCAAGCCTTTTAAAACATCGTATCTAATTAAAATTTTTTATTTTTTATTTTGCATGCGTCCACAAATATTAATAGATTATTCCATTTATGATTACATAAGGTGCTGATTAAATACAATAAGATATTTCTAGATTATTTTAAGATTTTATTTCTATTTTGTTTTATTTAATTTTAAAATTATTATTCTTTTGAATATTCAATTGAGATTTTAGCACTTAGATTTAAGTTTAAATTTAGCTTGGATTTATTTGTAGCTCTATTCTTATAAACAATAGTCGAACAATTGCAATTTGCATTAGTATTGATGTACACATCAAAAGTGCAATATTCTTGGATTTCTCCTTCCCTATCTAGACTCTCTATTTTTATGCCCAATTGGTGAACTCTCCGCTTATTCTCTTTCTCATGTGTCCTCTAACTTCTTTCTCTCCCTCTGTCTAGGAAATTACGTTACCTTCTTGTGCCCCAAGTGCTATTCTTTTATGCTTGCTATGTTCTTCTTGTGAATTTTTTTCTTTCCTTTGGCTATGCAATCTCACAACTCCTTTGTGCACATACATATTTATATGATATACTTTTGATAGTCCTTTTGATTGCTTCCTCACTCACAAGAAAGTTAAAATTTTGTTAATTATTGAGATAATGAAATCAAATGCCATGTGTCATACATCTTTGATTTGAATCATACATCTTTGATTTGAATCATACATATTTGATTTGAATAGTTGACCAAGTTTTAGACTATTATAAATTATTAATCTTTTGATTGATGCAAAATATCTCCTCCCCCATTTAGTTTTGGTTTAGACACTACGAGTGATTGCTTTTTTTTTTTAATTTCATAATTAACCACATACGAGCAAAATTATGATAATGACCCTAGTTTTTAGCCGCTAATTGTTATCATAGTTGAGCAATTATATGTTTGTTAGTACATCCGATCTCTTCGACCACTCACCATAGTAGAATTGGATGGCATAGCGCTTCACTTAATTGCTCTTGAGATAAGCAAGGAAATAAGAAAAATAACTTAAAAAATTTTGAAGTTTCTTTGAAGAAATAATTGAAGAGTTATCGATCTTTGATTTAATGAAAGTGAAAACCTCAAATCATTGATCTTTAATTTGATTGGTTTTCAAAACTAACCCTTTATCATCAATCATGATCCAATAAGAATTTTTTTACTTGGTCTATCCCTTTGTATGGATTTATGAAATGATTTATCCCATTAATAATTGCATTAGGATTAAACTCAATATTAAGTTTCGAGCATATCATTAGGAGTACAGTGCAATTCTAAGTTACTAACATTTCTGTCTTGCTCGAGATATATCGATTTGTCTCCCAAAGACAAACTAAGTTTATTGTTATTGTTAGTCTTTTTGGTGAGAATAAAATACATATGGTTCATGAGTATATATGAGACCGTAGAAAGCTTTTGTAAAAATATTGACAATTATCAGAACAAATACTGCAAATTCATGACATTTGCCCCATTCTTGCTTTTAAATCTAGCATGAGAAAGGTGATGAAGTTCAATAATCAGAGCAATTGGCAAATATACTAGCTGTAATAAATGCTTACTTAATGCAACAGCTGACTATTTAACATATGCCTAGCAAAATGCCATTCAAGACTTGGTAGATATTTTAATTTAGATAATCAAGAAATAAATTCATCCTCGACACTTGCAATTTCACCATATAGAATGTCTTGTCTATAAGGCTAGCTTGTAAGAGCCATTCTTAATGAATATTCTAAATTTTGAATAATTAGACTTACCTCGAACTCCAAAACCTAAGGATGCATGACTATATCTTTGATGATTATATTTTTAAGTTTTGATTCTCATATCGACGTTTAAAATTATAATAAAAATCAAACTTGCATCAGCGGACTTTCAATATTTTCTTCCAGCTTTTATTGCTTATCTTCAAGCACGAGGGTTAATTAATTATAGGTGTATGCATCTATGGAAATCTTTTCTCCAATTCTAACAAACATAGATTTGATATTAAGAAAATTTTAGTTAAAGCAAACTAAAGCCTACCCTTGAGTGACCTCCAATTAAGAAGGATTTGTGCTTGGGATGGCTTTTCCAATCAATTAAATTGTCGGCCACTACATTGCAAAAGAGTTTTCTCTTCATCTTTTGAGCACGACTCAAGTTTATCCCGGATGCATAGCATTTTTAAATGTGATGGGCTTCATCCATTCCAAATTGACTTTATCTTTCAATAGAAAGCCATACGAGAGAAATCCATGGAGGGTAAGAGCTCATTTATTGTAAAAACAATCTTTCTGAGAGGAGCACCAACAATTATTTGGAGTCCATAGAAAAAATAAGTCTCTTTCTTCAACCCCCCACCCCCCCACCCCCCCAACAACACACACGCACACAATCAATAAGGATCTCTTTGCTATCATAAAATATGGTTTTTTTAGTGAGAGAGAGATCAACAAACCAATCATCAATTTCTCAATAGAGCTTCTTTGCATATGCAATGGATGATCTTTAAGTGAAAACCTAGAGTGCATCTCATCTAAAATGTTTTATATTGCATGCTCACAGATTCAAGATCCATGAAATATGTCATGGAAAGCACCTTTGTCTGACATACAAGCAATATAGCTTCAGAGATCCAATGTCGGAAGGTCCTGACGATTAACTATGAAGTTAAGGCATCAAATTCCCAAATTTGCACATTACGCATTGGAGCATGACATTTGGATAATGCCATTCTTTGAGATTTGTTGTTAGATCGTCACAACAATACATATTACAAGACCTCCAATTCCTAAACTTATGCAATAAACACTACCTTTTACATTTAGGTATTATAGCTCCCTAAGATATATGATTGCAAGGTTCATAAATAAATGGATCTATAAGGAATCAACCTTTATAGCTCAACAATTTGACTTGGAGGTGCCCCTCAAAAGAAATTATATGCTGAAGACCCCTGTTTTAAATGGTGCAAAGTTTGTCCACACGCAGTGTGTGAAAAAACATGGGATCCAAAGTCTTATCAAATCAATGGAATAATTTGTTGGGCCACTTTGTTAGTTTGAAAATTTTGATGCACATATAGAAGATATCGAGCTTTATCTAATATTAGGCAAAATTTAAAATCAACAAGCTCAAGTTTACAAATCAAAAGATATCTCCTAACCCAATTAGCATAATAGTTGTGCCATGATACAAAGCGGATTCCAATAGTTGAATGTAGGCTTACTTTGTTTTTGGTCCATTAAGTATAAAGACCCCTTAATAGACCAAAGATCAAACTAGTGAAATTTATCATTGTAAAAGCCTAAAAGGTAGAGTTGTTTGATTGATTTTACAAACTCTAGATGTTTTGTCAACTTAAAAATTTCTAGCTTGATAAGTTCTAAACATCTAGCTTGAATATGAAATCCAGGTTAAATAATGTTTGTCGATTGAACTGGAAAAATGTATCTGTACACAAAGTTAGAGGTTGAGCTGCCTTGTTAATTCAACAAGTTGAGTCAACATATAATCTCAAAATTGAAGTACAAATGATCAATGTTGAATATCAAAACAAGCCCAAGTATCAAATTGGTGAAACTATGATGTTCCAACTTGAAGCTCAAGGTCTCATCCTGATTCAAACAGTTTTTAACATTTAAATCTCTAGTTCAAGTCCAACGATGAATCTTGAATATAAACTCTCAGCTCAATTGGCCCAATCTCAAACTATCAAAAGCTTATTAGCTTAGAAGCATAGAGGTTCAAACTGTAATATCAATTTGATACGTTTCAGTTGTTGGGTTGGTATGCTAAAATGATGGTTTAGTTTGTTCAAGGATCGAATCATGTCCTTGCTAATTCAAAATTCTAAAGTTGAGTTATCACCCTCAACTCATAAGCTTAAAAGTTATGATGTCATGTCAATTCAATGAACTTTAATAGTTGGCATGCAAACATGATGGTTTAGTTAGTTCAAGGATCGAATCATCTCCTTGCTAATTCAAAGTTCTAAAGTTGAGTTAGCATCCTCTGCTCATAAGCTTAAGGATTATAATGTCACGTCAATTCAATGAACTCTAATAGTCATGTTGGCAACACTTAAATGGTTCAGTAAGGATGCCCCAAAAGATATTAGTTCTGAGTTTGAGTAAAAAAATAAGAAATTCTACATATGTTTCATATCAGTGAGCATAAAAACGATACGTTTCTAATTCATACAAAACGCACAATATGTTGTCACAGTATTTTCCGAGGCAACCGATTTCACTCTCACTTCAAAGTGTGAATGATAAATATACTTTTATAAGCATAAGAATGTCCCAAGGGTATTAGTACTGAATTTGAGTAATAAAGCATGAATTTCTGCATAAGTTGCCTAGAAGTGAGCATAAAAAAAGATGTTTTTCTAATTCATATAATACGCACAATATGTTGTCACAGTAATTTTTTGATGTTATCTATTTTCCTGCCCCACCTCAGAGTGGCATTAGAGTGTGTGATTGAAAAATATGTTTTTCTAATTCATAAATTATGCACAATATACTTTCAGTACAAATCATGTAATGTTACATATGTTTCATATCAGCGAGCACAAAAAACAAGCCACATATGATATATTGTTATTTCTCCCAATTTTTTCTCATTATATGCCCCAAGAGGTATCAGTAGCTATGCATGATATACTTTCACAATATTTTTCTTAGTTTTTCTATTTCACTGTCTCACTCCAGAACGTGTTATCGAAAAATATATTTTTCTTGTTATATAAATGCCCCAAGTAGTATTAGTACTGAATTTCAGTAACAAAGCATGAATACATATATTTCTTAGCAATGAGCATAAAAAAGATAACAGACATGATATGTTGCACTTTCTCCCAATTTTTTCTCATTATATGCCCCAAGATGTCTCACTTCAGAGTGCGTGTGATTAAGAAATATATTGCATTAATCATAAGAATGCCCCAAAAGATATTAGTTCTGAGTTTGAGTAAAAACACAAAAAATTCTACGTATGTTTCGTATCAGTGATCATAAAAACGATACGTTTCTAATTCATATAAAATGCACAATATGTTGTCACAGTATTTTCCGAGGCAACCGATTTCACTCTCACTTCAGAGTGTGAATGATAAATATACTTTTATAAGCATAAGAATCTCCCAGGGGGTATTAGTACTGAATTTGAGTAATAAAGCATGAATTTCTGCATAAGTTGCCTAGAAGTGAGCATAAAAAAAATTACAATATTTTAGCCGTCCTTTTTTAGTTTCTACAAGTCCAATATTAATGGATGAAAATTTTCAACTCACTAGTCTAAGGCTCAAGCTGTCATGTCAATTTAACAAAGCTTAGTAAGCCAACTTGACACATTTATGATAGTTTGGAAGGTCTGATTATTGGCTCCCCTAGCTTGTATACATAAGGCTTGAACTATCATGTTAGTTAAATAAGTTTTCGTGGTTGAGTCGACGTAAATATGTGATGTTTTAACACACATAAGAGTTAAACTGAATCCCATATATATTGAACTCTAAATCAAATTATCCACATATTGAGTTGACTTCCATTAAAACTTGACATCATAGTTCAGGCTTTAACCTTTTTCTAGAATGTATTGTGCTATAGCCTCACAATTTCGTTGAATTAAATATATTTATTAAAGATAACAAAATAAAAGAGGAACAACTCATTTGTAACCCTAGATACTACCCATGCATTGCATGTACCACAACAAAATTCTTGTACCTGCGATAATATCCTCGACTCATCCACTTCTCCCACATCCCTCCTCACCGAGCGGTGACTCTACGCATAACCAAATTCACACAACATTATTTCTTGCAATTTGTTTCACGCCCATGTCTCGAGAATGTTTTGTAATTACAACGAGCTATCTATTTCTTAGAGATACCTTTGGCTTTATTTCAAGCGCACTCAAGGTATATTTTGTATCCCTTTTTTCTTGGTTTTTGTTCTCTCGATGTCACCTCTTTATTTTTTATCCTCGATCTCCTTTATATCTCACTTTTTTATATATTTTTTGTTATATTTATCTCTCTTGCTATTAGGCAGGCAATATTTCCCTTACATAGGCTAGGGAGACTACCAATTGATCACTCATGACCATTTAGTTCATGCAACTATCTCCCCCCCTTTGATTGTCATCGCTCAAACTCCTTTGCGCTCAAACACAAGTATGATTCCGGGTTTTATGCCCTTGACGACGCCCTCATGCACAAGTGTAAATGAACCATCAAAGAACCATTTATGGTTTATTTGGTTAAAGAGAAGGTCCCATGTTGTCACTGGTCTCAGGATTTGAAGGCCGCCCCTCTGCAATTTATCTTTGGTCTTGATATAGGGAGTGATTTTTTTGCTAGCTACTATGCATGAGCGAAAGTTTGGCAGTCACTAAATTCTATGTTATGATTGTCACTGTAGTTGCTGATCAGTTCAAAGTTCATCGATACATTTGATCTTTGTGACTAGTTAATGGAGAATAAATGCATTGCACGGGTGTTCCCTGTCCAACTTGTGAGTATGCAAGAAATTAGGAACATAAAAAATTTACAAAAAAAGAAAAAAAATTACTAAATTAACCTAGGCGAACAATTGAATAACCGCTGACCTTTGGTTTGGATAAATAGGAGGCCTCTTTTTGTCTTTATCTGGTCTGATCGGGTTCAAAGACCACCCTATGCTAATCTTTGGTCTGACACTGTGTCTGTATTCTTTCCATTGATCTCTTGGCCTTGACATTGGGAGTGATGTCTTCCTCAGTGTGATTGTGTCGGATTGAAGCTCAATGAATGCTTGCAGGTTATGATCGAGAGGAGGCTGGGGCAATAACTGAGTGAGTTACTTTGACACACTTGGCATGCTTGAGATTTTTCGTTTGGTTATCAAAGTTGAATTATGTTTCATTTCCTTTGTCTGAGTTCCTTTGGTAAGTTGGAAATAAAGATAGCCCATGAACATTTTTTTGATCCACAAAATGGATCAAATTTTTTTTTGATAGTGATTTGAAAATAATAGAACTTGGAATTTCGTATGTATTCCTTTCAAATGCAGGTGAAAAGATAAAATTCAATCATTGCAACTAAATGCAATGAATGCTAACTTATTCCTTGCATGTATACAATACTTTATCTTTCAACATTTGACATGTTTAAAAGTCATTTAAAGATGGGCGGGCTTCCTTTTTAATTAGCAGATGATATAAATTTATCCAAGCTTGTTTTAATGAATCTCATTATATGGGCAGCCTTTTTTCTACATGGCAAGGTTATATGACCAAAACATATAGATCATTCTAAATTCAGAAAAAGTGGACTTGTGTTGGATGCCCCTCAAATCTATGGTTTAATTTTTGGTGTATGAACTCTTACTAATGAGTGGCGGTTTAAATTCTAATGCTCTTATTAATGCTCAAAACGATTACTCAATTCTTTTCATTGGATCTTTCAGTGGATGTAGGCTTTTTACTCAATTAATGTATTTGATATAATATCAAAATATAAATCGATTTAATTAAACAAATCAATTATCTATAGGGTATAATTGCAAGTCCTTTTCCAGGCTTTCCACGCTCTTTTTGTTACAGTTACTTTTGGCCCTTCTAATGGATGTTAAGAACTATTTCAATTAATGAAGTCAACATGAGGTTAAGAATTTATCGAAGCAGTTTAATTAATGCTGCCATCTTACTTATAGGGTTAAGGTTGCGAGACCAATTTGATAGACCCATTACTAGGCTTTTCTTAGTCCTCAAGTTTGTAAATCTTACTTATAGGCCTTCCATTGGATCTAGTTAGATCTAGCTTTATAGGTCTTCAAATTATTTGTTCTAATTGATTACTCAATTCTTTTTATGGGATCTTCTAATGATTAAGCTCTACTAAATTAATGCGTTTGATGTTGGGATCAACAAATAAATTGATTTAATTAATCAAAGCCACCTTATCAGGCTTTGATCATTCTTATGCGTGTCACTTTTGATGGATGTAAGCCCCATCCCCATTATTGAGGTCAGAATGATCCAAAAAGTCAGTGACCAACAATTTAAGTAATCGAGCCATCTTTTAAGGACTGGAAAGCCGCCATCACTGGGTTTTTCTCATTCTTAAGTTTGAAAATCTCACTTACATGCCTTCTAATGGTTACTGTATCTGTGTTCTGAATCAACATAAAATCATTATGTATGTGAAAAAATTGCTTAATTTTAGATCTTCAGGAGTAAGCCCTTGACTAATTGTGGGAAAGCTCACATGCAACAAGCCCAACTATCTATTTAACCAATTAAATTCGTACAAATTAAAGTTCTTACGTCTTAGATGAGCTACTTCTTGTAAAATTGAATTCGTGGATAACTAATAGTTATGTCTTGCCTCCAAATTTTTATTGTTCCTGTTGTGTATCTCTAAAATGCAAGCGACCATGCCGTGTTCTTTTAAACTACTCATTGAAACTAGCTCTCTGCTATTGAATGAGTTAACATTAGATTTGAAAAGAGTTCAGGCACATACATCATCCATTCATGATTCCTAATCAAAATCACTATATTTTCTGGATCAAAAAGCTCTTTGACATTGGCAAAGCAGGCCCATCACGATACTTAGGATGAAAAAATCATGAATTTTGATCAACTTTCTCTGTTCTCCATTAATTTAAATCAAACGTAAATATTAGAATTTAGCCTAAATTTGAACCTTAGCAATGTTCTTAACGAGAATGCTTTCTCGCAAGTGGGAGGGCTATTTAACTATGATAGCTTGTGCCCATAGGAATCTTTTTCAACATTGCTTTTTCCCCCACCTAATAAAATAGCAAGTATCGGATCCTTTTTTTCTCCTGAAGCTCAATGCTAAAATGAAGCATGTTTAAGGAGAAGAAGATGAAGCCAATCAAGAAGGAAGCCTATATCTTTAATGTCTTCAGCTGGTGCACTTACATGAATTTTTATGTAAGTAAATATGTATATGTATCTCTCCGTAAGTATGGCATAAATAAACATACATCTATCTTTCGGCAAGTCTGACTAGAAACTCACACATAATATTTTTGCACTGTGCAAAGAGAGTGTTTGGTTTGTGTCTAAAGGGGATAATAGGCTCTACCCGTGCTCGTGTGACAAAAAGTATAATAGGCTACCCATTTTGATTAGTAAATGATACTTTTTTATTCATTGGATTTGATAATGTAAATTTCAGAACAAAAACTGAAGGTATTGATCATGATTTGTTTAAAAGGGGTTTTACGAAATGATTGCACAGAACTACTTTACCTTCCCATTCAGGAATTGATATAGAAGAATGGAAGATTAGCATTCATTAAGCTTTGCCCCAGATTGTTGGGATAAAGGGATTTGTAATATTTGAAATTATATAGAAACTTTCATGAAATTCATATTCCTTTCAACATGCATCAAACTGGATTAAAATTGAATGGTGTATTAGTAATAATAAAGTCAAAACTATTATTGTTTAAGATTTGTTTTAGCAAAAATAGTGTTGACTTTTTAGGTTATAATTGTTCAAGTCCCTGTAGTCTATGCAGACTCTTATTTGTCCATTTTTCTTTTTAACTGGCACCACATTGGCTAGCCATGTTGGATAATTTTCTTCTCGTATGAAGTCAGCCTCTATCAATTTCTTGACTTCCACAATGACTTGTTGCTCTATTTCGACACGCATCCTTCTTGGAGCTTGTTTAAGCGGGTTTATAATTTGGTCTATCCCGAGTTTATGGATCGCGACTTCGAAGATAAACCGTGACATTTCGTCATAAGTCCAAGCAAAACGGTCTTTATATTCCATCAACAATTGAGTTATGTCTTTTATTTCCTCATCATTAAGGAATGAACTAATAAAAGTCGGTTTTGGATTTTCATTAGTTCCTAAATTTATTTCTTTTAGTTCATCAATTGTCGATTTAATTTCTTCTTCCAACTTCGGGGGAGCATTTTCAATTGGAAGATCAGGCAATGATTCAGAATCACATTCTTCAAATAATAATTATAAAAATTGAAAATTTCTTTTATTTTTTTTTGTTGATTATTTTGAAATGTCAATTTTTTTGTTGATTAGTGTCAGATTATGTGTCTAACCTAAAAGTTTTGGTTTTGGTTTTGTTCGTCTAGAATGTCGTCATGCAAAACAGAGTTAGTACACCCTATAACATGTAAAAAAAATCTAAGCGAAATTTCTTGTTTTCACCCTGCAAAGAAAACATTGTCAGAAATAACATCACAAAATATTTGGATATGTCTTTAAACTTAATTAAGATTTGATTTTTATATTAAACCTTATTTAAGTAAGGTTTGATGAGTTAATTAAGCTTAATTTGCTTTAAACTTAATTAAAAGATTTAATTTTGGTTAATTAAGTTTTAATGTGTCTTTAAACTTAATTTAAGATTTGATTTTTATATTAAACCTAATTTAAGTAAGGTTTGATGAGTTAATTAAGCTTAATTTGTCTTTAAACTTAATTAAAAGATTTAATTTTGATTAATTAAGTTTAATATGTCTTTAAACTTAATTAAGATTTAATTTTTATATTAAACCTAATTTAAGTAAGGTTTAATGGGTTAATTAAGTTTATTATGTCTTTAAACTTAATTAAAAAGTTTAATTTTGATTAATTAAGTTTAATATGTCTTTAAACTTAATTTAGATTTAATTTTTATATTAAACCTAATTTAAGTAAGGTTTAATGGGTTAATTAAGTTTATTATGTCTTTAAACTTAATTAAAAAGTTTAATTTTGATTAATTAAGTTTAATATGTCTTTAAACTTAATTAAGATTTAATTTTTATATTAAACCTAATTTAAGTAAGGTTTAATGGGTTTAAATGTTATTTTAAATTTAGTTAAGTCCAATTTGGTCATTTTAGACTTAAGTGAAGTTTATCATTAGTCTATCATAGACTAGAACCATTTTCAAACTTTGATTGTTGATGAAAATAGGTTAAATTTATAAAGGGTTATTTTAGGATTAAAATTATTTAATTAATAAAGAATTTTAACCCTAAATTTCAAAATACCATTCAAAATGATTTCTATGACTTAGAAATAATTTTCTTAGGGTTATTGTTCATTGCTCTATCATTTCTAGATCATTTGCATTTTTATTTTTCTTAATTTTCAATTTTGAAATAATTATAAAGAAACTTGAAAATGAAAGAAAAGTGTCCTAAACATGTTTTCTGTCCTTAGAAAAATCATGGAAGGTCCCTAAGAACATAAAGATAAATGCCTCCAAGTTTCATAATTTTTTGATTTATAAATAATTTTTAATAATTAAAATACTTCAGAAAATATTTAATTAATTAAAAATTAAGTACTGAGAATAAAATTATGATTTTGGTCTCATAATTTTTTCCTCTTCAAGAGCTTTCCAGAGGTATTTTTATTTTATTTTTATGACCTCTGGATCAAAAGATATGAATATTTGAAGTTTTTAAGGTTTAAAATTATTATTATTTTTTTTATTAATATTTTTTTCTTAAATATATAATAAAAAAAGAAGAATAAAAAAATGAATATAATAGGTGTTGACCAATTTTGACCTGGGTTGACCCAAGTCAGCTCAAATTGATCAATTTAATTTTATAAGCCCGATGAATTTCCTTTACCAATTCCTGAATTAATCGTTGATATTACATCAAAATATGCAATATTTTCTTTCATGGATGGATCATCAGGATATAACCAAATAAAAATGTTTTCGGAAGACGAAGTAAATATAGCTTTCCGAACACCCATGGGCATATATTGTTATAAGGTTATATCATTTGGATTAAAAAATGCCGGTGCAACCTATCAAAGAGCCATGACATGGATTTTTAATGAACTAATACATAATCAAGTCGAATGTTATGTCGACGATCTGGTTGTCAATAGTAAACAAAAAGACGATCATATATACGATTTGAGAATTGTCTTTGAACGACTACGACGATATAATCTTAAAATGAACCCTTTAAAGTGCGCCTTTGGTGTCACTTCAGGAAAATTTTTAGGATTTGTAGTTCGACATCGTGGGATAGAAATTGATCCTCTCAAAATTGAAGCTATTCTAAATATACCTCCTCCTAAAAATCTAACTCAATTGAGATCCTTTCAAGGAAAATTAGCATATATTCGACGTTTCATTTCCAATCTATCGGGTAGATGTCAACCCCTTACTGCCCTTACTAAAAAGGATGCCAAATTTGTATGGGATGAAAAATGTCAGCATGCTTTCGAAGACATTAAACAATATCTGACAACCCCTCCTGTCTTAGCAGCCACTGTATTAGGAAGACCTTTAATCCTTTATACCGCGGCATTGGAAAGTTCACTTGGAGCTTTACTAGCACAAGTAAATGATGAAGGAAAATAGAATGCGTTATACTACTTGAGTCGTTGTTTAGTTCCAACAGAAGTAAAATATCCGACAATTGAAAATCATTGTTTAGCCCTGATCTTCGCAGTTCAAAAGCTAAGACATTATATGCTTTCTCATAAGGTAACTCTTATTTCAAGAGTTAACCCGTTACAATATTTAATAACACGACCGACACTTTCTGGGAGATTAGCAAGATGGGCAATGATCTTGTTACAATTTGACATAACATTTGTACCGTTACGCGCTATCAAAGGATAAGTCCTAACAGATTTCTTAGCGGCACACCCAATTCCAAGCGAGGATCACCTCTTAACGACGATCTACCTGATGAACAAATATCAGAAGTAAAAGATTCTAACATGCAACGATGGGAACTCTACTTTGACGGAGCATCATCTGCGTGGAAAGACAAAGATAAACAGATAATCATACCAGGCAAAGCCGGAGTATGATTAATTTTCTTTACTCCAGATAAAATGATGATGCCCTTTTCCTATCATTTGACAGAACCATGCACGAATAATGAAGCCGAATATGAAGCGCTCATAACCGGTCTAAAATTGACAATATTAATGAAAATTAAGAATATTGATATCTACGGAGATTCCCAGTTAATTATCAATCAAATTGTCGGCAAATACAAAATTTTGAAACCACGACTTGAACAGTATTCTCATTACACTTTGAAATTACTTCAACAAATTCCTGATGTAACATTTTTCTTAATTCCGAGACGAGATAATTCTCTAGTGGATGCTCTGACAAAACTTGCAAAGGAATTTGCGTGTCCAGAAGAAGATGACATACCAATTTCTATAAAAGGACGACAAGTTCTTTCTCAAATTGATATGGATAATTTGCATAAAATCGGTGAAAATATGACAATGACAATAAGTGACGAGAAGGATGATTGGCGACAACCAATCATCCAATATTTACAAACTGGAAAATTACCTGAATATAGTTCTATTGCCAACCAAATTAAACAAAGAGCATTATCATATGCTCTAATAAATGACGTCCTTTACAAACGATCTTTTGATCAAATGTGGTTGAGATGTTTAAACCAAATTGAAGCTCGAGAGATTATTAAAGAAGTTCATTCAGGATCATGTGGTGCACATCAATCTGGGCCCAAAATGAAAATGAAAATAAAAAATGAGTTATTATTGTCAACAATGATGACCGACCGTCTTGACATTGCAAAGAAATGTCATCAATGTCAAATACATGGAGTAGTTTTACATCAACCTCCAAATGTCCTACATCCGACCATTGCATCACGACCATTTGAATGTTGGAGTACTGACATAGTGGGCCCTATAGATCCTCCATCCTCCAAGAGCCATAAATTTATTCTGGCAGCTACTGACTATTTTTCTAAATGTGCAGAAGCAATACCCCTTCGATAAGTCAAAGGCAGAACAAGTTCTCCATTTCTTTAAAATACATATCGTTTATAGATTTGGGATTCCTCGAAGAATCATATCAGACAATGGATTGGCCTTCAAAAACACAAAAATGAATCAGTTTATCCAGAGACATGGGATTGACTGGAGATATTCCACAATCTATTACCCTAAGGCCAATGGATTAGCTGAAGCTTTCAATAAAACGTTGGTTCAAATCTTGAAAAAAATATTAAGTAATAGCCCGAGACAGTGGCATGCACGACTAATAGAAGCTTTATGGGCTTATAGAACTACATACAATTAAATTGATGCAATATCAACCATTAATGCAATATCAACCATTAATTCAGGAATTGGTAAAGGAAATTCATCTTTTGGACATGTTTTGTTCAAGTCCCTATACTTCATGCGTACTCTTATTTGTCCATTTTTCTTTTTAACTAACACCACATCAGCTAGCCATGTTGGATAATTTTCTTCTCGTATGAAGTCGACTCTATCAATTTCTTGACTTCCGCAATGACTTGTTGCTCTATTTCGACACGCATCATTCTCGGAGCTTGTTTAACTCGGGCTTATGATTTGGTCTATCCCGAGTTTATGGATCGCGACTTTGGAGATAAACTGACATTTCGTCATAAGTCCAAGCAAAAGTGTTTATATTCCATCAACAATCGAGTTATGTATTTTATTTCCTCATCATTAAGGAATGAACTAATAAAAGTCGGTTTTGGATTTTCATTAGTTCCTAAATTTATTTCTTTTAGTTCATCAATCGTCGATTTAATTTCTTCTTCCAACTACGGGGAAGCATTTTCAATCTGGAAGATCGTACAATGATTCGAATCACATTCTTCTCGTGATGTTGAAACAAAATTCTGTATCATCTAATGGTCCCAAAATTTCAAATCCAACACCTTTTTTAGAGTTAGAATTTCGTTTATTATCATTCCACATTTGTTCAATGAAATGCGGTTGTTTTAAATGTGTCATTGGGTGAAAGGGTTGACTTATGGGTCAACAGGATTGGTCATTGGGTTTGGTTTGACCATTTTGACCATTGTTGACTTTTTAGGTCATAAGGTTGACCTATGAGGTCGACAGTAGTAGATCATTGGGTCCAGTTTGACCATTTTGACCAATATCGACTTTTGAGGTCATAAGATCGACTATGATGAGTCAATAGTGCTTGGTTATCGTGTCTGTTTAACCATTTCGACCAACGTTGACTTTTTAAGTCAAAAGGCCGACTTATGGGGTCAAAAGGGTTGACCATTGTGTTCGGTTTCGACTATTTGACAAATGTTGACTTTTTAGGTCAAAAGGTTGACCTATGGGGTCAACAGGAGTAGCTATTGTAGTCTGGCTTGATCGATTTAACCGAAGTTGACTTTTTAGGTCAGAGTGTCGACCATGCGGTCAATGGGTTGAGTCACTGGGTCCTGTTTGACCATTTTGATCATCGTTGACTTTTTAAGTGATGAGGTCGACTTGTAGGTCAATCAAGGCGGTCATTAGGTCCAGTTCGATCATTTCGACTGTAGTTGACTTTTTAGATCATAAAGCTGACATATGGAGTCAACATGAGTAGTCATTTTGTCTGCTTGTCCAATTTCGACCAATGTTGACTTTTTAGGTCGAAAGGTCTGACTATGAGGTCGTCGAGTTGGTCATTCGGCTCTGTTCGACCATTTGACCAACGTTGACTTTTAGTCATATATGTCGATTCTATGAGGTCAACAGGTAGGTCATTAGGTCCGTTTTCGACTAATTTGACCAAAGTTGACTTTTTAGGTCAAAATGTTGACTCATGGGTCATCAGTGGCCGGTCATCTGGTTCCTGTTCGACTCATTTTGACCATCGTTGACTTTTTAGGTCATAAGATCGACCTATGGCGGTCAACAGAGTTGGTCATTGGGTCCGGCTGAACCTTCGACCAAAGTTGACTTTTTATGTTAAAATGTTGACTCTATGGGGTCAACATGGTAGGTCATTAGGTCCGGCTTGACCATTTCGACCAATGTCGACTTTTTAAGTCATAAGGTTGACCTATGGGTCAACAGGGTTAATCATTCGGCCTAGTTTGACCATTTCGACTAATGTTGACTTTTTAAGTCATATGGTTGACTACGTATAAGTAACAAGATTGGTCATTAGGTCTGGCTTGACTAATTTCGATCAAAGCTGATTTTTGTGTCAAAAGCGGTATCGACTATCAGAAATGAGGTCAACAAAAGAGGTCCTAATATGCGGAGAATACTATATAAGTATTCGCACATATTAGCGATTGACCGAAGTGGTTCAAGAGATGTCTCATAATGGTCGGAAAGCGAATTTTATTCGGTCCGATGGCATGTAACTACAATGGCGTCCGTAGACTAATAAAAACGCGCCACGTGGATTTCTGGACCCCACTATGACACGTTTCGAAAAAAAAGCTTTTTATCTCAATCTCGCTGACCCGACCCGAGAGTAGAATTCTGTCGAAATTTTTGCCGCTTTATTTTCCCGCCAAATCATAAAGACATTTTGTCTCCATTATATTTGGGATACCGACATTTAGTGTTTTTCGACCTACTGTCATGTGTAGGCTATGGAATTGAAATTTGATTTTGGAGTGACGACGCAGAGAATTAGGTGCGATTTTTTATTCATAGTGTATTCGAGATTCCTGGATGAGGCAGAGCAAGTGAAGATGGATTTGTAAGATGATTATATAAATTATTGTTTACGTTCGCATTCGTAAAATTTAGCGTTTTATTGTCTTATAAGCTTCCGTTTTATTTGAGAATTTTGTTTTTGGTATTATTAGCGTTTTATTTAAGTTCGTAATTCAAGTATTATTCGAGAACATCTGAAAGCCGACATCGTAAAGTTTTCTACAGCTTTAATTTAACGTAGAGTTGACAATGTTTCGTTCGATTTTAATAACATTTTAGTCTAGATTACTTGATTATATTTACGTTCTGCTTAGTAATATCTAGGTGCTTTATTTTTTTATAATATTTGTTTTATCACTTGAGCTTATGTTTTCCGCCAAAAAATACGACTATAAAACACTTATAATATTTCTTAAATACACACTACAGTAAGAAATACGACTTTAAACGTGTTAGATTGTAGTTTATTTTGCTCGTATGCAAGATATTGGATGATTTTTTACCGTGTTTATGATGATTTATTCCAAATTACCCCGTAAGCGTTTAACACAAATCGTGAATGTTTCAGACATGTTTTTTCCAAGCTTTATTCCATCATCGAAAATCGTTTATTACGCTTATTCAAAATCAAATATTGTCATTAACAGATTACGAAGCGCAAAATACAACTCTGTAATAAAAAGATAATAATACAAAAATATAACAAAAATAAAATCGAACTACAGTAAAATACAACTCCGAAAATACAAGAATACATCAACAAGACAACCGAGATATCTAATACGTCCATCTTTACGATTTAACTTTATCGTATTCAACAATATCTATGCTGCTTTTACTGGCCGTATTCGGAACGTTCCGCCTAAATATTTAATAAAACACGGAATATTCTAATATAACTGCGCTGCAGAAGATAGAGATATTCCGCACTTCCTATACAATACAACAAATAGCGACTTAACCTCGTCAGAGATTCGAACGATACCTATGTTATTTTAGGGTCAGTATTTAGTCATGCGACGCCGAGCAGTATTTTTCGTCGTATCAACTGGCGATATACTCTGAACTCAACACATTTAAATCGTAGATGACGTATCATGTATCTCTACTGTATCGTTGAAATATCACAGTATTTTTTAACTGTATCAATAAACATTTTCGAATAAATAATTAAAGATATTCAAATGTTAGCTTTGTTAATTAAAATAGCTATATATTAATGTAATACTTAAAAGTTTATATTGGATAAAAATAATAATTTCAAAAAAATCGCATTATTATCAAAATTTTAATATTACTAATCGCATAATTTTAATAGAGGCTAATAATCTCTAAAAACAATAGGAATATCACTCGTATACAACCATACATACATAAGTGCGAGTAAAAGCTATTGTATTAATATTCCTCGTTTTATTCATGAACAAAACATATCAGATTGGAATATTCCGCGTTTTACTACAACTCGTCGAATACGACAACTATACGACGAGATATAATTTAATACAACAGTTGCAAATACTCCAATTCGCCTTGTTAGTAATCGAGAAAAGTTATATACTTACGTAATACGTAAAAGTTTATATTAAAGAAATAATAATTACAAACACCGCATAATTATAAAATTTTAATATTACAACTGCGTAAATTTAATATCATCTAATACACTCTAAAAACGATCTAATATTACTTGATACAATCACGTCTAGCATGATCTGAGCTAAAGCTACTAGATTTGAATATTCTTTCGTATTATTCATTAAAAACGCCGATCGGATTGAATATTCCGATTTTTAATCCAAATTGTTGAATACGACTGCAATATTCCAATACAACCGCTTTAACTCCAATCATGCTCCGAGAGCGATAGATATCCAAGTAATATTCAGATCGTTTTTAGAGTGAATTAGATGATATTAAATTTACGCGATCGTAATATTAAAATTTTTATAATCTACAGTAAAAATATTTTTTTTAAATTGTCTTGCTCTTTTCAAATTTGCGCCAATGCCTGTGAAATACAACCTGAAACGAAACGTCTGTCGTGCACATTTTCCCGAGGAATACTACGCACCACTTTTACTCAGTCCAAAATTAAAATTTCTAGTGTTTCGAGCATTTCGTTCTCTAACGAGTAGTAGAAGAACGTTATCCAACTTTTGCGAAATTTACGTCGATGGATGCATAGAACACAATTGATGGAGTCGAAGATATGATTGGAAACAAAGGTTCTAACTGAATGAGGAGCAACAATCCGATCACTCTACGCGAAGACCAAATACAAGAAAAAGATAATGGACGCATGAAGAAATGGTCACACGGCGATAGCATTCGTAGGTACTACTCGTAATCTACCTTCGTATTTTTATTAGCAGATAAAGCATTATTATACTTAAACTCGAAACAATATCAAGTATAAGCCGAATATCCGTAATATGATCCGAATACGACCTAAATAAAATCGAGGAACTTCCAAGCGTGTAACCTAACCGCAAGCCAAAACATCTAAACACAATAATATTCATATAAACAATAAATGTTACGAAAATAAAACCGAGCGTAGAAATAAAATCGAAATAAAATCAAAAAACAACTGTAACAAAACTCGAAAAACTCTTAAAACTACAATAATACAACTAAGTGCTTTTTTTTTTTGTTCATGTGTTCTTAACTCGAGAAACATGAGTCGGTAGATGCTCGGCCGTCCTCTCATGAGGAGTTACTTGATGTGCGTCAGCCCGCAAGCCTCCGAGTTCGTCATGAGTAATCTCGCAGACCGAATATTCGCCAGCTTTTCGATTCGCCTCCGTATCCCTGCAGGACAATATTCTCACTCGCAAATACTACAGTTGTCGGAGGCATGACAAAACGTTGTTCAAATTAGTGGGAAAGAGCTTAGATTGTCGCCCGACGAAATCGCACTTTTAATCGGGATGCCAAACAGAGGGACCAATGCCGAAGCGGAAGCTACGTCCATCGGCGACAATGAATGCCGTTAACATAAATGACAAGTACTATTAGCAGTATGCAAGAGGGATACTTCGATCCCATTTCGAGAACCTCTACATAAAATATCTCGTTGTCAAACTTATTTTTTCCATCAAGTAATTTCAGCTTTTCTTCTGACTCGACGCCTACTGTCGTGATAATTTAGAGTCATTCTCCTCATACAATCGGCTCATGGCCATCTCGTGAATATCTTTTAGAGCGTATCAACGCAGTTGCCATTAAAATTAGGATCGAATCGCTCAATCGGCTACATAAATGCGTTTCGTTTTTGTTAACTGCAAGATCTTATTTAATCATTCTATTTACTTTATCGATTGATCTGCAATGCTTAACGTTACATCGATTCCACGCAACTTGGTTTTTCGAGCACACTTCTCCAGCGTCTCCCGCATCCTCAATGCTAGACCCGCACGTCGCGCGTGGCCGGCGTCCCTTAAGTGAACTCGTCACAAGCCGACTCTATTCTTCAAGCGGTTAAACACCGAAACAAGGAGTCACTCCCAACGTTCTAACAAAGTACTAATCAGTAATTAGCTAATAAAACATTTCATACCTCTGTTGAAACCGTATTTAGGTGCAAGACAAATTCAGTATGTTATCGTCGATGAACTTATGTGGATCGCCAACCCGACGAGGGCCTTCCAAACCCACTTCAAGTTTAACAAACCGAACTTCTATCCCCTCTTCACCTTCATTTTCTATCGCGGAGTTCCTGCAGATAATAACACCATTTCTTCTCTCCTAACTACCATGACTCGCAACATCGAAGTTATGAATGAATTAGTCGTACGCCGTGAACAATGTGTACAAGAATATCGAGCGAAACTTCGACACCGTAAATGTCGGGTCGACGGGGCGCAGCTGCAAATGTCCGAGCCGAGCCAAAAGGTCGATAGTGATTGAGCAACATTTATCAATCAAAGAACCCGAAGTGGCTAGAGAATTCTACCCAAGCGTCGCACCGAAGTCCCTACCGCCGAAGACCCTACTTTTGAAATCCCTATCGCCGAAGTCGATTCTTTCGGAGACACTACGGCCGTACCTGCAAGAACCTACTACCGACTCGGAGACTCTATTTTCGGAGACCCCATCGTCGAACTCAAGACCCTACCGCTTACCGTAACAACCCGTCAAGTCCCACCCAACGCAGATGAAAATATCATGGGAGGTCACACCTCCCAATCCGAGAGGGGCGAGGAGGAGGACACTCGTCATACCGCAGGTCGAAACCGATGTTCATGATCGTGCCGATGTAAGCACTATCCATACCTACTTGCGATGCAGGGTGAGGCGCCGACGGAGTCTGGGTGAAGAGGAGTCATGAGATCACCTTTCACATCCTTTCAATTCAAAAGAAGGAAGACGCGTGAAGGATACAACAGTACGAGCATGACCCCCTCACTCGTGAACAAAACCCCTCGTACGTATATCTCGCATTAATCGAGAAGATTATTCAGTAAACCAACGATGAAGAGACACGACAAAGGGATGATGCACCGGCTCCGGATACAGCTCCCCCTCACTCGTGTCTTCGACCACTCCAACTCCACAGTAAGTTGCACCCAGCCGACCCGGTACTTCGAAATCATTAGTGTTGTATCAACCGAATTACCCGTGCCTCCCCATGGGTATTTCTATAAATATTACTAAATCCATTTATATATGCTTCTATTTAAACATCATACATTAAAGTTCGAGTTCATTTCAGTGCACAAGAAGCAAGAGTCGAGAGACATAGAACGTATCCCGGTAGGACCTTATCGTAGATGAGCAGCGCTATGTAATCGAAAAGTTTTGACAAATTATAAGAAGCCGTACGTGCACCAACTTTTATATAATGTTTTTCACATATCTTTAATACATAACCGACATTAAACCGGCCGATTTTAATGTATGAGTGATATCATCATAAATCAACGCTTCGTCTGTTAGACGTGGGATGACTGACGACTCGCTTTTAATGAGTTTATCTGCAGATGATCATGTCGATGCCCTCGCCGCCATCTCGTACTCAAATGAGGAGGATGCATCCCACCAAGTACTGTAAATACCTTTACGTTACCCCATTATTTTCGGTAATGCCCTTATTGGCCATTGTTTGACATATTAACGAACGACATTAAAATTTTAACTAAATATCGTTTCCTACAGAAGTATCATAAAATTGATTCGGCGACCCTTATCAATTCTCGTCACACATCACCTACTACAAGTATCTAACTCTGACTTTTATATTTTTTCCTATCAGGCATAATTCTCATCGGTGTCGTTTAGGCTCATGATCTAAAAAATAAAAAGCGGCGAATATACGATTCTCTACCCAACGACATACACAAGGATATTTGCAAAGACTTTCTGAGTATACGATGGACGTAATTTAATTTCTCGACTTGCGTAGACTAAACAAGAATCGTTATATCGCACTTCAGCATCAAACTATTTACGAGCTTAACCAAGCGAATGCTTCAAGAATAGGAAACCCGCGTCATGGGGTGCGGCTCACGTCAAAGGTATTCCTGCACGTGACGAACAGCATTGATCGCGGCATGTTTGTCTCGCAAATATATTGAAAGATTAACCCGCGCTACTCCCGATCGGATCGGAAGCGAGAGCAGACTGCAAGCCGAAATGCCTGAATCCGCGCTCAACTAAGCATACGACTCTCCGCATGTGTTTCCTTCGTTATTAAATACAATCGAAAAGAATTCGATTCGATGATCGAAATTGGTTTATTGCTTTAAGTCTATTGTGTCATTGTCGCATACTATGTATGTGGCTATTATTGACGGAAAATCTCAACGCTTCATTTCTTTTCATTATTTTTTGCTGTATTTGAGAAATTATATCAACGTTCATCATGCCTCGACTTGATTATGCACTTTATTTGGCAGCTTATTACAGTAGTATCGTATGAATCTTTACAAGCATTTATTACGCTTTTCCAAATGAAGACCTAACTCCGAATAAAACTAGAATAATACAAAAATACAACTAAAATAAAACAAGAGAGAGATCGGACTTTTAATTGTTCACAAGATACAACTCGAAAATACTACAATACATCTACAAGATCGAAAATACTACAATACATCTACAAGATCGCTATTTATTTCTGTGTATAGGATGATAACTGGCGTCGTATTCGGGTCAGAAGTGTCGATGAGTCGAGGAACACGCGAGAATTCCACACAATCGGCTGCCGTCCATGAATAAACAGCAACACTCCAATACAACCGCTTTACCTCCAATCAGCGGCCGAGCGCTGCCAGATCTAAGAATATTCCCATCGTTTTTAGAGCGTATTATGTGTTATTAAATTTAAACTCGATCGTAATATTAAAATTTTAATAATTATGCAATCTTATCTAAAAATTATTTCGTTTCTTATAAACTCTTAAGTATTACGCATGTAAATTTTATATATTACGTAAAACATCGAATACGTTGGACGTATCTTCGAAACATTTTCGTCGAATACAAATTGAGCGTAGAATTTAATAACACATAATACACTCTAAAAACGATCGAATACTACTTAGATACAACCGTGTTCCGCCATGTTTCGGAGTTAAAGCAGCTTTATCGGAATATTCTCGTTTTTATTCATTGACAACGCATTGGCCAGATTTGAATATTCGTCCCGTTCCTCCAACTCGTCTTGCTTGTCATATCGAATAAGATCCAAAAAAGAGTTTTTTTATATTAAATATTTATAATACATTTTTTTTTATTAAATATACTTTTCGCATAAAGAAAAAAGTGTATTTTTAAATTAAATTCGCGCACACTGCTCGAGGAAAGCCTACGCACCTAATACCGCTCCAATGTCGACGAAATACAACCTGAAATGAAACGTCTCGAGTACTTTCGTCGTGATGAAGCTACGCATTTATATCGCTCCAATGCCTAGAATACAACCTGAGACGAAACGTCTCGAGATACTTTCGTCCGCTACGCATTTAATAGCACCTCAAAAATTTAAATTTTCGAGGTTTTCGTAGTATTGCATGTTTAATCGAGTAGAAAAGTTAACATTAAGATACGATTGAATCGAAGACCAAAAAGAAGGCATGACTAAGTAAAGAATGGCTCACTTGCCGATAGCTCATCGAGTAATAGGTCTTAATCTACATTCGTTTTTTATTAGAGATAGCATTATTATACTTAAACTCCGAACAAGCATCAAGACAATCCTGATAAGTTCGCCATACAATCTTTCCTCTTTTAGAAATAAACTCTTAATTTATCGCAATCTTTCCTTGTAGCTTCTACTCTATAAGAAAGCTTTCCTCTTTCGGGTGATATCCTGGATAAGCCGCCCCTACAATTCAACTACTATATATTACATCGTTATTTCATTGCAACTCTACATTAACCTTATAATTTTTGGTCTTCATTTTCTAAACAACAAGGAGCCGCGCATTTATTCACTTCCACCTCGACCTTTTGGAGATATATTGCCGAAAATGATCTCTCGTCTCTCCATCACCTATAAGAGATATTGTAAATTTTCTGAAAACGCGAAGTATAATTTATTACGAATTATCATTTTTACTAATTTGCCATACCTCTTTCAATCACGTAACTACGATATAATCAATCAAAATATTGGTCTCTTTTTAGGTGCAAAAAATTTCATGCAACATCTTCATCAAAAAGGGTAGGAAAATACTATGGCTTCAAGATTGGGGCATGAACCGGCACGACAAGCAAGGATATTTAAGCATTTCTTCAGAAATATGCTGATAACGAAAAATAAGAATGCTTCTTCGCTTGGACGGTAAGTCGATAAATATTTTTAAAATTTTAATAATACAATTCTCAATATTCATTTATACTTTATATACGTATTATAAAGCAACGTTTCATCAGCATAAATATCTCAATATTTTAGTGAGATGTGGATTCAAGAAAAATCGAGATCGGCTTACATTATCTCCTCGATAGCTGCAAGTCAAGGGCATCTTTTTTCCAAATATACCGCGGCTTAGTCGTTGTTACGTGAAGAGACATCTCGCGCGCATGGGATCGATCTTTCGAACGAGATATCGAATAAAGTACATCAGGTTTTGGAAAAGGTTTCAAGAATCTTCCATACAATGAGTTGAAAAATGGTACCGTTCTACCATTTATTCATCGCAACAATTTGTTATGTGGACAACCAACTTTGAAGCCGAAATATACATGCTAAGTGAAGACCTCGTGGAAAGAAGATTCTCAGATGATCTTCGCAAATGGATGCATGAATACGTAATGTTTTTCAATACGAGTTTTTTATCAATATGATATGTGTAGTGGCCGAAATTGTAAACTTTTGATCTAATCTAATCATGCCCTATCGTGGTCGTGTCCTAGTAAAATTACCATCGTTTTTAGAGTGCACTCATCTAAAATATTAGAATTACGCAATTCGTAATATTAAAATTTCGATAATTATGCAATTTTATCTAAATATTATTTCCCTTATCAGAACTTTTAAGATTACGTTAGCTAGATAAATCGTTTCAATTACTAAAGCAAGATCGAACATGTTGGACTTCTTCTTCCAAACCGCTTTTAAGAGCGTATTATATGTTATTAAATTTAAGTTCGATCGCGATTTTAAAATTATAAATAATTGTTTAACTTTTATCTAAAAATTATTTCGATTATAAACTTTTAAGTATTACGTAGTATGTAAATTTTTTTCAATTACAAAAAAGACTCAACACGTTGGATCAGCTTTTCGAAATGCTGCCGAATAATACACAAAAAATTCTCCGATATTTTCACAACGTAATCCTGAGATCACTCGATAGATCTTTGTGCAAGTTATCTCTCGTGTATCGGGACGATATCTACACAGATTCGGGTCGTAGTGTTGATCGAGCCTGGCGCAAAACGCGGAATATTCCAATACAACCTACGGCTGTCTATCATGATAAAACAAGGAATATTCCAATACAACCGCTTACCAAATCATGCCTCAACATGGCTAGATCGTAAGAATATTCGATCGTTTTAAGAATGTATTATACGTTATTAAATTTAAGCTCGATCGCGATTTTAAAATTATAAATAATCGTTTAACTTTATCTAAAAATTATTTCTCGATTATAAACTTTTAAGATTACGTAAAGATAAATTTTTTTCAATTACAAAAAAAGACTCAACACGTTGGATCGCTTCTTCAAATAGCTATTAATACAACTTAAAAAATTCTTCGATATTTTCACAATATAACCTGAGATCACCGATAGATTCTGCGCGAGTTATCTCCTGCGTATCGTGGACGATATCTGCATTAGTATTCGGTCAGAATGATTGACGAGCTGGTGCAAAACGCTGAATATTCCAATACAACCGACGTTGTCCACGAATAAAACAAGGAATATTCCAATACAACTGCTTTCTACTAAATCATAGCTCAAATATGGTTAGATCTAAGAATATTCCGATCGCTTTAAGAGTGTATTATACGTTATTAAATTTAAGTCGATTGCGATTTTAAAATTATAACAATCGTTTAACTTTATCTAAAAATTATTTCCTCGATTATAAACTTTTAAGATACGTAGCATGTAAATTTTTTCAATTACAAAAAAGACTCAACACGTTGGATCGCTTCTTCGAAATAGTTATTGAATACAAATTTCAAAAAATTCTCCGATATTTTCACAACGTAACTCTGAGATCACTCGATAGATTCTGTGCGAAGTTATCTCTGCAGTATTGGGATGATATCTGCCGCTGATTCGGCCGTGAAGTGTCGACGAGTCAGCGAAACGCGAATATTCCAATACAACCTAAGGCTGTCCACGAATAAACAAGCGAATATTCCAATACAACGCTTTCTACCAAATCATGCTCAACATGGTCAGATTCTAAGTAATATTACAAATGGTTTTTCGATCAGATATCTCCGCGATTAATACAATGCAACGAATCGGGATAAAAAACACAACTTAAAGGGTAAAACACAAAGGAGACCAAAAAGGCAACCGAATAAATCAACCATAAAGCTAACTCGTTCGTCATTCAATAAAATCAAAAACTATGCTCAAACAAATTATCCTATATGTTCATTAAGATCAAGCAGAACAATTCTTTAAGTAGCTGAATTCATCGTCTCAGCATTCATTAAGATGCTAGGTATGTCTCTGTCATTGCGATGAGTAGCTCTCTGAGTAATATGAATAAAAAAATCGTAAACATCACGTATCGAATAAGAAATAAATTGCCTCGTCCACATTATAATTTACCCGACTTAAGTGAGCCGACGTTCCAAACCAAGCCATTGCTTTTGGAAAACTCAGAAGATCACTGGACCTAGCATCTTTATCCGTTCCTACATAAAATTCGACACTTTATGACGGAGACAAGATAAGTTTTAAAATAAAAAATATTTCAACAAACTAAACTTACTTTTTCTTTTCATATTTTTTTCCCAATATCCTTTTAATCTCGAATTAGATATCCTTTATGACGCACCTTTACCTGGGTCATTCGCATTTCTCTCTTTACATGGTCTTCTTCTTAGTTGTTTTTGCCTTTTGTCGGGGTTCTCTCCCATGTAATATTTCATCAGGCCAAGTTGTTAGTTTGTTTAGCGTATCTCAAGACAAACTTCTCAAAGAATCTTACGGCCTCGCGTTTCGTACTTATCCCGTACGCTAATTTATGAACACGTGTGCGATATATAAGACCACTCGAGACGATCGACAACATTCGAGACCCCTTAAGATGTCGATATTCCAAACTTTCGTATATGTCCCTTTGTATGTGTACACCATCGAAGTAATATGTGTTTCTCGTAAATTTTAGTACACGTTATCACGCCGATGAACCCTTAGAGCGCGAGCACACAAGCAACCCCATCATTTCAAATTTTTACAATCGCACGCGATATCCAAATTAGATTTCCGTCTAGTTTCACAATCCAAGATTTGTCTCGTGCTCTATTATCGAGCGTTCTTATGTGAAATTCTCGAATCATCGTTAAGCAAATCCTTCCAAAGCAAGTCCACCCAAACCACGAAGAAACTCGACTCAAACTTCGAGTATAAATTCCGCGTGTAAAGTAAAGCAATCTCGCTTCGTAACGTGGCCGCATTTTATCGCAGTGACGACAACAGACGCTCGCATCGGAATCCTCATCCTTCTCATTTCTTCGCCAAGTTTTAAGCAATATGTTCATAGGGCCGTAAAACATTCAGCATCACGTGCTTATTGCTCATAGAAACTATGACAGATGTCATTACGACTCACTCCTCTCGCGTAGATAGTGATCCCCATTCCGAAAATGTCTTTATCGAATGCCGTCGACCAACGATGCCTTATATTATACAATTCATCCAACCATACATTTTCCCGCAAGCTTCTCCTATCTCAATCATTTCGGCCCAAGTTTCTTCGAATTCAAACTTTCCGAGTCACATCTACGCACGCATTTAAAAAAGAGATCGCGTACTATCTTGTTTTTCCCGTAACCACAACGCACTTTTCAAGATAATTTTTCGTATATACGCCATCGACATAATCTATGCTCAGTGTGCGGCAAAGCACTCTCGGATCGTTCTACTCATCGCTCGATCTCGGTCATGAATATCGTGATCGGGTGCTTCGTTATTCATTATACTGATAAGTGGCTTTCAATAACCACTGAAGGACTCGATCGTTTCATCCGACAAAAGCTCAACCGCAAAAAAGCACATTCGCCAATGGTGGTTCACACCGACAATCGACGCACAACATAGGTCGTATTTATTCAACTATAAATCGTGTCAAATATTACGACATCACTAAAGAATCATAATCGAGTCCGGACATCCCATCACTCCATAAGAAATTCAACAAACCGCCCGACTCATCAATTCGACGTCCCACGCAAACATCGGATCCTCGGCTCGCCGTGCAGCTGAATAGTCAGTAAAGCGAATTAGCATCCCCAAGCTTCAACGTGTAATCTTCTCTCTCTTCAGTAAGAGATTATATGCATCCCTCTTCGCACGTCTGGGTTCTCCACTCCACCAACTTCGTGGCTGGAAGCTAAACGCATCGGTGGCTCTAATCCCTCGCTGACATCGATCCGAGGACATCCGCACCGATGTCACTCATCTTTCCGCTCGAACGCAATAAGTGAGTGTCGCCAACATTCGCCAACCACTGGCTATGACTTTCTATGAATCTCTTTACCGACCGCTCCTCGGACATCAATCGGATATCGGATCATGGCAGACAAATCCGGGCCTCGTATCCGCTCGCTCGTACCTCACCGATACATCGTCCTTCAATTCTCTCTTCATACCAAGCCTTTACCACAAACAAACTCCCTTGTCTCGATCCTCCTCGAATCTCGCCAATAACCAATGCTGGTCCTTTCGCACAAGAATCCAACAATGCGTGCATAAGCACAATATTTTTCATGTGCCGCCTTCTCATCATCGATACTACACTAAGCAATATGTTTACTCAAATGGATCATTCGAAGCACCGTCTCTCTCGGTATCCGCAATCGAATCGGATTCGAATGCCCGTATCACTATACTTAACAACCAATAATACAAAAATCATATCATGATAAAGACCACAAGAATAACCATAATAATAAATATAAAAAGATTGGTGTTTTTCGGGTTTATCACTAATAATACACACAAACTAAGAGAGAGATCGCCTTCAAATTACCTAAATAAAACCACAAATAAATCAAGAAAGCTACTCTCAAGATACCGCCCGAATACCACCACAAAATTACCAAATTAACACCACGTACCGCAAAAAAATACTTAACAAAGATACTTTTCCGAGACTATACGAATACACCTATAATATTACCAAAATACCACCATGTCTCACTATAAAATAAAATCGACATTACTCTTTCGAAAATACTAAGCATACTAACAGTAATAAAACAAGAATGTAACAAACGAAACGCATCCTCCACCAAACTACTAGAACGCTACCTTCAAATCACTGAACTCAAGCAAACTTAAGCTACTTTTAAGAAACCGTCCGAATACCACGACAAAATTACCAAAATAACACCACATACCGCCGAAAGAAGACTCGACAAATATACTTTCCCGACACTACCCGAATACACCTATAATATTACCCAAAAAATACCAGCTGTTCTTTAAGAAAATAACTTGACGTCGCTCTTCGAATCTACGAGCATACTACCTTAATAAACTTAAAAACAATAAACTCGTAACTCAAACATCGCATACAATAAAATTTACCAACTCCGAGGATTTGTTCTGTCATTCAGCCTAAACTAAATGGAATCTGCTCGTCCAATATATTTCGAGATTCGAACTCAACGTCGACTGACGACTGACCAGGCGAACTCAGCAAGATTCTTTAAGCTTTAGGTTAGAATCCAATTTCGCCTCTCGATCTCCACGACAAGCGTATGTCGAGAAACCCCAAGCCTCCGCATCCTAAAGATAATTGGAGACAAAAATACCTTTATCCTTCGCGGGAAAAAGCGGTAAAAATTTCACGCTTTTCCGCTCGGGCTCGGGTCTGCCTAGAATGAAGATAAATAAGCCTTTTTTTCAAACGTGCTACATGGGGTCCGTAAATCCACGCTGGCGCGTTTTTACAAGCTACGGACGCATCGTTGCAGTACGCGATCCGGACCGAATAAAATTCCGTGAAAGGAGTGGATATCATATCACTCCTGAGGATGTCCGATGTCTTTCATGCTCGCTTCTAAGAAGACATTTTCTTCGTATTTGAAAAGAGATTTACCGGATGGAAAATGGATGTCATATTTCATTTTTCAAAATGTCGGTGTCGATATTTTGCTAAACGAATGCCATGATTTCTGTGTCAGGAAATGACGTATATCCTATAACAGGAGGGAGAAAATGGATGTCATTTTTCATTTCTCAAAATATCAATGTTGATATTTCGTTGTAGTGAAAGTCATGACTTGCGTGTGTGTATGTGATTTATATCCAATAACCTATAGAAAATGACGCCATTTTCTATTTTCCGTAACGCTCGTATAAGATTTGTTAAACGAAAGCCGTGATTTCAAGATCGCGAAATGACTTATATCCAATAACCGAAGAGAGAGAATCAGATGTCATTTTCTATTTTCCTCAAAACGTCGACGCCAAGATTTGAGCTAGAGGAAAGCTCGTGATTTCCGTGATCGAAGCAGACTTACATCTAATAACCGATTAGAGAAAAATATATGCCATTTTCTATTTTCTTCAAAATGTCGATGTCAAGATTTGGTTAGAGTGAAAGTCGTGATTTCCGCATCGTGAAAGCGCTTATATCCAATAATCAAGAGAAAATGTCATTTTCTATTTTCCTCAAAATGTCGATGCCAAGATTTGGTTAGAGTGAAAGTTCTAATTTTCGTGATCGTGAAAGGACTTATATCTAATAATCCGAAGAGAAAATACATGTCATTTTCTATTTTCTTCAAAATGTCGATTGCCAAGATTTAGTTAGATGAAAGCCGTGATTTCACATCGTGAAAGCGACTTATATCCAATAACCGAAGATAGAAAATATACGCCATTTTCTATTTTCCTCAAAATGTCGATGTCAAAATTTGGTTAAAGTGAAAACCGCGATTTCCACATCGTGAAAGCGATTTATATCCAATAACCGGCTATAAAAATGCCATTTTCTATTTTCCTCAAAATGCCGATTGCCAAGATTTAAGCAAGGTGAAGTCGTAATTTCCGCATCAGGAAAGGACTTATATCAAATAACCAAATGAAGACCCAACTCTGGGTATGCAGATTCGTGGCTTGTTAACACTGGGTATGCAGTGTTTTTACAAAATCTGCACCGTTCTCTTGAAACAGAAGAACTGATCCTCGGGTTAAAAGGACGCGGCATGTCCCGTCAAACTCTCTGGGTTCCAAGATTTGTATCTCTCTTCCGAATATAACAGAACAACGATTCATTAAAGACAGAGTACAAAATGGTCTTTCAAAATCTTGACTGTCGATGTGAGGAGGGATACAATCCCCTTTATCATATATATTAATGATGCAATATTCGGGAACGCAATCCGGCAGTATGATTCCCAAGTAACAAGTCGTCCGATAATTGGATTATCACAACTGGATAAAGCGTCGACTTGTTCATGTCGTAGAATCCCAGAAGATTTCCTTTTCTCGTCTCTTGCATAGTTATAGCAACATCCGTATTGAATGGTTTCGTCTACCCTTACCGCGAATCCATTTACTAGGTTCGTAATAGGTCCTCCTTCGAAGGCGTCCAAATTTCTATCTTGATCTCGGCTTCTATGATGTGGCTGATGATAGCGAAATTGCTCGCTTCATCAAATATTCTGTAAAAAGTTTAAGACCATCCAGTAATATTTATTGTTCTTTTATTAACATATTTATATTGTTCGAAAGTTCTCCACTCAATGGCGCGAATTCGTCGTATCTCTTCTTCCGAGTGATTCTTTTTGTCCGCTACACTTAAATATCGAAAGGTGTGTGACCGATGATGGAGTGATGACCGCTTTGCCATCCTCTTTTTCCGTAAGGTCCAGATTTGTCGTTTCCGATATTATTTCCTCAAACTAGAGTATCGATAGTTCGTGATTTTAATCGACTCATATCTTCCATGTCTTTCTCTCGTAATTGTTTTTGTCGTTTTAGTCGTTTATCGCGATTTCGTCTTTGCGATCCGGTAAGTCCCGTCGCCATATTTTTTGTACCCGATGTGGATGCTCCTCGTACCGAAGTAGTCATGAATCCCCGCTTCATCCGAGCTATCACCGATCGTGAAGTCATATTCGTCTAGGTTGTTCGAGTTTGAATTCTATCAAAGGTGTTTGCAGATTAACTTCACTCGTGATTCATCGTATAAAGTAACGATCCATGATATATGGATTCAACTCCGTAACGTGTCAAAATCAAAGTGAATTCGGTCCCCGCGCCTATATGTCGACGGCCCAAGGCAAAAGTCATATTATTTCGGAATGAGAAAAATAATCCGTCTTCGTGCATTTTTCCCGAAAATATCAAGACAAAATATTATTTTAGATTTTCAAATGTTCGTTTAACAAATGAAAGAGATGTCACAAAACATCAAAGATGATTTTTGAAAGGAGAATTTATTGTCCCAGTTTATAAACAAGTCTTTATTCAAAAATCATCTTCTCTATTCGGTTATTGGATATAAGTCCTTTCCTGATGCGGAAATCACGGCTTTCCTCTAACTAAATCTTGACATCGACATTTTCGATGAAAATAAAAATGAGATCTATTTTCTCTCACCTGTTATTGGATATAAGTCCTTTCTCCGATGCGAAATCACTCGCTTTCCTCTAACTAGTATCTTGACATCGACATTTTCGAGGAAAATAGAAAATGACATCTATTTTCTCTTCTAGTTATCGGATACAAGCTCATTTCCCCGATGCGGAAATCACGACTTTCCTCTAACTAAATCTCGACATCGACATTTCGATGAAAAATAAAATGACATCTATTCTCTCTTCTAGCTATCGGACAAGTCCTTCCTAACGCGAAATCACTGCGCTTCCTCTAACTAAATCTGACATCGACATTTCGAGGAAAATAAAACGACATCTATTTTCTCTCTTCTATGATTGGATATAAATCATTTCGATGCTTGAAATCACGCTTTCCTCTAACTAAAATCTCGACATCGACATTTTCGATGGAAAATAGTAAAATGACATATATTCTCTTCTGCTATTAGATATAAGTCATTTTCCGATGCGGAAATCACGCTTTTCCTCTAATCAAATCTCGACATCGACATTTTCGAATAAAATAAAATGACATATATTTTCTCTTCGGTTATTAGATCGTATAAGTCATTTTCCGATGCGAAAATTACTACTTTCCTCTAACCAAATTCGACATCGACATTTTCGATAAAATAAAACGACATCTATTTTCTCTTCTCGTTATCGGATATGTTCATTTCGACGCGGAAATCACGACTTTCCTCTAACCAAATCTCGACATCGACATTTTCGAGGAAAATAGAAACGACATCTATTTTCTCACTTTGCTATCGGATATAAGTTATTTCCTCGACGCAAATCACGCTTTCCTTTAACCAGCATCTTAACACTAACATTCCGGAAAATGAAAATGACATCTATTTTCTCTCTCCAGCTATTGGATATAAGTCCCTTCCCCGACACTAAGTCATGACTTTCCTCTAACCAAATATCAACATTGACATTTTGAGAAATGAAAAATGACATCCATTTTCTCCCTCCTGTTATAGGATATACGTCATTTCCTGACACAGAAATCACGGCATTCGTTTAGCAAAATATCGACACCGACATTTTGAAAAATGAAATATGACATCCATTTTCCCTCCCAGTAAATCTCTTTTCAAATACAAGAAGAAAATGTCTTCTTAGAACCGACATGAAAGACATCGGACATCCTCCGGGAGTGATATGATATCCCCTCCTTTCCCGACCATTACGAGACATCTCTGCACCACTTCGTCAACGTCAATATGTGCGTAATCACTTATATAACATTCTACACATATCGAGGTTCTTTGTCGAACCTCATTTTACAACGAGTCAATACCCTTTCGACCTACAAAGTCAACTTTGGTCAAATCGGTCAAACCGTACCTAATCGATCTACTCTCGTTGACCCCATAGGCCAATCTTACGACCTAAAAAGTCAACATCGGTCAAAATGGTCAAAACCAGCATCCAATGACTCAACCCTCGTCGACTTTACAGGTCAACCTTCGCGATCTAAAAAGTCAACATCGGCCAAAATGACCAAACCAGACCTAATGACCTACCATATGTCAATCTACAGTCAACCTTATGACCTAAAAGTCAACTTTGGTCAAAATGGTCAAAACCGGACTTAACGACCTACCCTCATTGACCCTATAAGCCAACCTTACGACCTAAAAAGTCAACTTCGTCAAATCGGTCAAACCAGAACTCAATGGATCTAACCCCGTTAATCCACAGTCAACCTATTAGACTGAAAAGTCAACTTCGATCAAATTGGTCAAACCATATCTAATGACCTATCTCGTTGACTCCGATAGCCAACCTTTCGACCTAAAAAGTCAACATCGGTCAAATCGGTCAAACCGCACTCAATGACCTTCCTATCGACCCCATATAGTCAATCTTATGACCTAAAAGTCAACTTCGTCAAAATGGTCAAACTGCACCAAGTGATTAACCATGTCAATTCTATAGTCAACCTTTTCACCTAAAAAGTCAACATCGGCCAAAATGGCCAAACTGCACCCAACGATCAACCCCAGTCGACCTTTCAACCTAAAAAGTCAACTTTAGTCAAATCTGGCCAAACCATACCAACGACTTCACTATTCAATTCACATAGCCAACCTTTCGACCTAAAAAGTCAACTTTGGTCAAAATGGTCAAAACAGACCTAGTGACTAACCCCTGTTGACCCTATAGCGTCAATCTTTCGACATAAAAAGTCAACATCGGTCAAAATGGTCAAACTGCATCTCGCAATCAACCCAGTTGACCCCATATGTCAACCTTTTCGACTCTAAAAGTCAACTTCGTCAAATTGGTCAAACCAGTACCTAACGACCTACCCCCGTTGACTCTATAAGTCAACCTTTACGACCTAAAAAGTCAACTTTTGTCAAAACGGTCAAACTGCACCAAGCTGACTCAACTCGTCGACCCCATACGTCGACCTTTCGACCTAAAAGCTAACATCGGTCAAAATGGTCAAACTGCACTCCACGACCAACCCCGTTGACCCCATAAGCTCAACCTTACGACCTAAAACGTCAACATTAGCCAAAATTGGCGAAACTGCACATCTAACTGACCTACCCCGTTGCAACCTTACGACCTAAAAGTCAACAATGGTCAAAATGGCCAAACCGCACCTAACGACCAATCCTCGCTCGACCTATAGCTCAACCCTTTCACCCAACGACACATTTAAAACAACCGCATTTCATCGAACAAATGTGAATCATAATAAACGAAATTCTAACTCTAAAAAGGTGTTGGATTTGGAATTTTGGGACCATTAGATAATACTGCAATTTTGTTTGATCGTCACGTAAGAATGTGATTCCGAATCATCGCTCGATCTTCCAATCGAAAATGCTCCCTGAGTTCGAAGAAGAAATTAAATCGACAATCGATGTAACTAAAAGAAATAAATTTAGGAACCAATGAAAATCCAAAACCGACTTTTATTAGTTCATTCCTTAATGATGATGAAATAAAATACATAACTCAATCGTTGATGGAATATAAAGATCGTTTTGCTTGGACTTACGACGAAATGTCTCGGTTTATCTCCGTAAGTCGCATCCATAAACTCGGATATACCAAATCATAAACCCGTTAAACAAGCTCCAAGAAGGATGCGTGTCGAAATAGAAGCAATAAGTCATTGCGGAAGTCAAGAAATTGATAGAGACCGACTTCATACGAGAAGAAAATTATCCAACACGGCTAGCCAATGTAGTGCACGTTAAAAAGAAAAATGGACAAATAAGAGTCTGCATAGACTACAGGGACTTGAACAAAGCATGCTCAACAGATGAATCTCCTTTACCAATTCCTGAATCAATGGTTGATATTGCATCAAAATATGCAATATTTTCTTTCATGGATGGATCATCAGGATATAACCAAATAAAAATGTTTTCGGAAGACGAAGTAAATACAGCTTTCTGAACACCCATGGGCATATATTGTTATAAGGTTATGCCATTTGGATTAAAAAATGCCGGTGCAACCTATCAAAGAGCCATGACATGGATTTTTAATGAACTAATACATAATCAAGTCGAATGTTATGTCGACGATCCAGTTGTCAATAGTAAACAAAAAGACGATCATATATACGATTTGAGAATTGTCTTGAACGACTACGACGATATAATCTTAAAATGAACCCTTTAAAGTGCGCCTTGGTGTCACTTCGGAAAATTTTGTGATTTGTAGTTCGACATCGTGGGATAGAAATCGATCCTCTCAAAATTGAAGCTATTCTAAATATACCTCCTCCTAAAAATCTAACTCAATTGAGATCCTTTCAAGGAAAATTAGCATATATACGACGTTTCATTTCCAATCTATCGGGTAGATGTCAACCCCTTACTGCCCTTACTAAAAAGGATGCCAAATTTGTATGGGATGAAAAATGTCAGCATGCTTTCGAAGACATTAAACAATATCTGACAATCCCTCCTGTCTTAGCAGCCACTGTATTAGGAAGACCTTTAATCCTTTATACCGCGGCATTGGACAGTTCACTTGGAGCTTTACTAGCACAAGTAAATGATGAAGGAAAATAGAATGCGTTATACTACTTGAGTCGTTGTTTAGTTCCAACGGAAGTAAAATATTCGACAATTGAAAAGCATTGTTTAGCCCTGATCTCGCAGTTCAAAAGCTAAGACATTATATGCTTTCTCATAAGGTAACTCTTATTTCAAGAGTTAACCCGTTACAATATTTAATAACACGACCGACACTTTCTGGGAGATTAGCAAGATGGGCAATGATCTTGTTACAATTTGACATAACATTTGTACCGTTACGCGCTATCAAAGGATAAGTCCTAACGCATTTCTTAGCAGGACACCCAATTCCAAGCAGGGATCACCTCTTAACGACGATCTACCCGATGAACAAATATCGAAGTAAAAGATTCTAACATGCAACGATGGGAACTCTACTTTGACGGAGCATCATTCGCGTGGAAAGACAAAGATAAACGGATAATCATACTGTGCAAAGCCGGAGTATGATTAATTTTCTTTACTCCGGACAAAATGATGATGCCCTTTTCCTATCATTCGACGTAACCATGCACGAATAATGAAGCCGAATATGAAGCGCTCATAACTCGGTCTAGAATTGACAATATTAATGAAAATTAAGAATATTGATATCTACGGAGATTCCAGTTAATTATCAATCAAATTGCTCGCCAAATACAAAATTTTGAAACCACGACTTGAACAGTATTCTCGTTACACTTTGAAATTACTTCAACAAATTCCTGATGTAACATTTTTCTTAATTTCGAGACGAGATAATTCTCTAGCGGATGCTCTGGCAAAACTTGCAAAGGAATTTGCGTGTCCAGAAGAAGTTGACATACCAATTTCTATAAAAGGACGACAAGTTCTTTCTCAAATTGATATGGATAATTTGCATAAAATCGGTGAAAATATGACAATGACAATAAAGTGACGAGAAGGATGATTGGCGACAACCAATCATCCAATATTTACAAACTGGAAAATTACTCGAATATAGTTCTATTGCCAACCAAATTAAACAAAGAGCATTATCATATGCTCTAATAAATGACGTCCTTTACAAACGATCTTTTGATCAAATGTGGTTGAGATGTTTAAACCAAATTGAAGCTCGAGAGATTGTTAAAGAAGTTCATTGAGGATTATGTGGTGCACATCAATCTGGGCCCAAAATGAAAATGAAAATAAAAATGGGTTATTATCGTCAACAATGATGACCGACCGTCTCGACATTGCAAAGAAATGTCATCAATGTCAAATACATGAGTAGTTTTACATCAACCTCCAAATGTCCTACATCCGACCATTCGCATCCTGGCCATTTGAATGTTGGGGTACTGACATAGTGGGCCCTATAGATCCTCCATCCTCCAAGGGCCATAAATTTATTCTGGCAGCTACTGACTATTTTTCTAAATGTGCAGAAGCAATACCCCTTCGATAAGTCAAAGGCAGAACAAGTTCTCCATTTCTTTAAAATACATATCGTTTATAGATTTGGGATTCCTCGAAGAGTCATATCAGACAATGGATTGGCCTTCAAAAACACAAAAATGAATCACTTTATCCAGAGACATGGGATTGACTGGAGATATTCCACAATCTATTACCCTAAGGCCAATGGATTAGCTGAAGCTTTCAATAAAACGTTGGTTCAAATCTTGAAAAAGACATTAAGTAATAGCCCGAGACAGTGGCATGAACGACTAATAGAAGCTTTATGGGCTTATAGAACTATATACCGAACTCCAACACGGTTTACACCATTTGCTTTGGTATATGGTTCTGAAGCCATTTTGCTTGTGGAAGTCCAAATTCCTTCTCTCAGAATCGCAATAACTGATAAAATAACTGAAGAAGAAAATGTCAAGTTGCGACTTGAAGAACTCGAAAATTTAGAGGGCAAACGTTTGCAAGCCCAACAAAATCTTGAATTGTATCAAGCAAAAATGATACGAGCTCACGACAAACTAGTTCGCCCTAGAACCTTTCGAATCGGTGAATTAGTTTTAGTTCTTCAAAGACCTATACTAGCTCATCGAAAGATAAGTGGCAAATTCGAACCGATATGGGAAGGTCCATATGTAATTGAAAAAACATATTCCGGAGGATCCTACCAATTGGTGGATTGTCAAGGAGAAAGAATCCTACCTTCAATCAATGGGCGTTTTCTAAAGAAATACTACGCGACATAAAAAAAAAGAAATGAATAAAGACTTATTTATAAACTAGCTCATCAGGAAGTCAACAAATAGTAATATTGGTTTTGTTCCAAGTAGGAAGTTTCGTTTTAACGTTGAATAATTGTTGGGATAAAGGGATTTGTAATATTTGAAATTATATAGAAACTTTCATGAAATTCATATTCCCTTCAACATGAATGGTGTATTAGCAATAAAGTCAAAACTATTATTGTTTAAGATTTATTTTAGCAAAAATAGTTTTATTGGTTTTGTTCCAAGTAGGATGTTTCGTATTAACATTGAATTGCACTTGATTTGTGTTAAGAATCGTAATAAAATAAAATCCTATCACCATCAATGGAATACTAATTGATGATGAAAAGGTTCAAGTTTTGCTCTCCATTAGTGATGGGAAAAGGGGAGATGAAGAAAACTTTGCATATAGTTTGGAGTGATTCACTCACACATCCTGGATCTAGAAAGCATCTAATTGCCCACAAATATTATTCAATATTAATAGTTGTAAATATTCATTTTGGATCCTTATTTTATAGAAATTGATTAAAAATTCATACATTTAAATGCAACTTAATAATGCCCTATCCAACAAACTTTAAATTTAAACATATTCTAAAATAAAATTCATAACAGTTAATAAAGTATTTTAAATTAAACAAATCACCATTAACATAGATAGCCACTAAAAGGCTTGATTAAACTAGGAACGAGCTTATTGCAGCTCGTGCTTTTGTTGACTATTTTGGTCTGTACTACATCTGCTTCATTGTTTATTTGAGGATGGATGATCTTTTTTCTTATTTTTTTATTTAATGAATAAAATTCAAAATGGAGAACATGTAAAAAAGCACATCGTCCTTTTCTTCGATGGTAAGTTGACTCCAAGTCTCTCTCTCTCTCTCTCCCCCTCTCGCTCTCCCCCCCTCTCGCTCTCTCTCTCTCTCTCTCTCTCTCTCTCTCTCTCTCTATATATATATATATATATATATATATATATATATAGATGCACACATAAGAAAAAAGAGAAATAGATGATAATTTTTCTCATCAATTATTTTTGTGTCTACAGGTGTTTGTAATATTCAAGCTTAAGCTGCTCCATTAATTTTGGAATAGGACATGAAATTTACTTTGGGTACTAGTTTGATCATTTTTTATATTAATTTAATCATTCTCGAGCATGTGAAAAAAAAGTGGATGATTAGACGACATAAAACCCACTCATAATACTTGTCAATCAAAATTATGAACTAAGTGTAAGCATGATCACAAATATCTCATCATTAATTCATACTGATTTGATATGACCACCAGACATTGAAATTGATAGTTATCCTTCTATGCAATTTAAGTCATTGTTTGAGAGAATTTGGATACATATACTTGGATGACCAAATGATCTTGAAATGTTTTGGAAACTTGCATCAGACTCGTTTCTATGATGTATCAATCATATCCCTTATTACTTGTTTGGTTTCTTTTTTTTGGTTATTTTTTTTATAATGGTTTAGAAAATAAGTTTGTTGAGTGCATTGTTAAAATTTTTTATTTTTTTATTTTTAAAAATAAAATAACTTATTTTAAAAAACATTCGCAGCAAAATTTAGATGTTTTTAAAAATGATCATGTCTGCCAAATTTTTTTTATTACAAATGAAAACATAAATAAAAAAAATAGAAATAAAATGAAAAATGAAAGTGATCCCAAACAGCTCGTTAGTGTTTTATCCTATCTTTCGAGTTATGCAGTATTCTTGCTGCAGAGTTTCGGATTGCCGTTTATTGTGATTGTTGCAGATAATAGTTTTTTTGTACAGCAAACATAAACTTTCAGGGGTTTGTTTTGTTTCATGATTGTTTCTTTCACTTTCCGCACAAAGAATGGATTATTGAACATTGAGTCTTACAAACCCTGTCAGATGGCATCGGCTCTCTAATGTCTTCCAGACATTTTGACCTGATGCTTAGCTCCTTTTAAAGCTATATTTGCTCATTTTGTGTGCTTCCCAGAATAATATTGGAACCCTGATTTTAGGCTTGAAGGTGTTATTGAGATGGCTGTTGGTCCTTTAATCATTGTTTACTAGCAGATGTTTTGACCTGATGCTTAGTTCCTTAAAAAGCGAAATATACATTTTCATGCATAGTTTTATGACACCAAATTGTTGGAAGTGTAAATTATCAAATTTTGGGTGTTAGATATGTAAATACACTAGAATTGTGTGGTTTGTATATAACTTTCCCTCAATTCTTAAGCCAGGTTCAAAGATGTGTGCACTCGCATGATACACTGAAACAATTGTAGCTCATATCTTTATTTTTTCCTGTATTTCAAATTTATAATTTACTCATTGTATTTTAGTATTAAATTAAAGAACTAGCTACATGCTTTCTAATAATTTATTTCTAATGATGGCTAAGAATTTGACTAAAAACTGGTTTTACATGATTTGTCACTGCTTCAACATTGTTTTTTTTTTTTTGTTTTTGTTTTTTCTGTTAGTTCTTATCCTAATTTCAATTCTAACATTCCTTTTTTAAACTTTATTTCCAGATATACGATATCTTTCAGCTTCTTCCTCCTAAAATCCAGGTTGGAGTTTTCTCTGCTACCATGCCACCAGAGGCCCTTGAGATCACCCGCAAATTCATGAATAAACCTGTCAGGATTCTTGTGAAAAGAGATGAACTCACGCTCGAAGGTATCAAACAGTTTTATGTCAATATTGGCAAGGAGGAGTGGAAACTGGAGACCCTCTGCGACCTCTATGAAACCTTAGCTATCACCCAGAGTGTGATCTTTGTGAACACCCGGCGCAAGGTTGATTGGCTCACTGACAAACTAAGGAGCAGCGATCACACAGTCTCAGCCACTCATGGAGACATGGATCAGAATTCTCGTGATATCATCATGCGTGAATTCCGATCCGGTTCTTCTCGAGTTCTCATAACAACTGATCTTCTCGCTCGTGGCATCGATGTGCAGCAGGTTTCCCTTGTGATAAACTACGATCTGCCGACCCAACCGGAGAATTATCTCCATCGCATCGGACGAAGCGGACGGTTTGGAAGGAAGGGTGTTGCAATAAACTTCGTCACCCAGGATGATGAGAAGATGCTTTATGATATCCAGAAGTTCTACAATGTGCTTTTAGAAGAGCTGCCATCGAATGTTGCAGATCTCATATAAATTTGAGGTGGAGTCTTATTTGTTTTATGATTTATTTGTTGTTCTCTGCAAATTTTAATATTTGTTTGAGCAAGTGAGGATTTGGGTCATTGTTCCTAAGTTTTGGTTAGAGCAATATTTTTGCTACCTGGTTTTTTTGCCTTTACATTTTGCTGCTTTTGTCATGCTGTCTGACACAGTTATTATGGATCAGTTCATGTTGGTTAAAACCTCTTTTTTGTTTATCCACACTTCTATGATGTGGCAGGTTTTACTTTGTCTATTGAGTATTTATTTATTTATTATTATTATTTTTTTAAATTTAATTTAAACTACTGTATAACTTTGAAATTGATTCTGTATTTAAGCCTATTTTTTTAATTGATGTATAGCTCTCATATTGATTCTATATTGGGATAATTAAACAACACTTGAACTTTTATTTACAAAATTGGAAGCTAGGGGATTTTCTTGTACCACCAAATGATGCATTCCTCAAAAAATTGAGAATTTGATCAAAATGAAAAATATGAGTTAGGATTTTATCGTGAATTTTGATATTTGCGTGAGAATTTGAAAAATTAATGAAAAATGTTATATCCATAAATAGCAATGTTTGGAGTGCTATGTATGTAATTGCCCCTTCTATATTTCTTTTGTTGACATGATATCTTTTAATGGTGTTTGGTAGCATCCTATTAATTGGATTTAGCCTTGGATTTAATTTTAAATTCAACTAAACATCAAAAAAATAATAAAAATAAAAATCAACGCTTCATTAAATGAAATTTATGTATCGCCTCTAAATCTTGCGTTCTGTCTCTTTTATAATGTAAATTTGGATCTGGATTTAATAAATTCGATTGAGAGGCAGATTGAGAATAAACACAAGGTTCATCTCCATCGACACAATGATCGGATTTAATAAATTCTATTTAAGGTAAATTCATATTGCACCCAAACAACGCCTTAGTTTCATGAGAAAAATAACTTTGCTTCCAAATTCATACCATAGGTTGAAGGTTTGCAAGTCACAAATATTTTACTAAGGATATTTGGATAAGTATGGACACTTTAAGTGGCATCTTATCAAGCTTTCTGGCTTCAAAATATTGTACTAAAGTTTCTTATTGTAAGATTTTGTAGCTTCTCATTTTATAATTCTTTTTTCACTCTCTTCTTCTTTTTCTTAGTTGTAAGTAGGGATATAATGTCATTCACAGAAAGATAATTTAGAATTTAACATCATCAAAAGTATGATGAGTATGTATCTTTCAAAAATTAAAGAGGATTAGTAGATCATTACAATAAAAGTAGCCAGAGACAACATGGAGAATTAGAAATTTGTATTAGATAGTTTTTTAGAAGATAGGATCAAGAAGATGTTCCAAAGCATAATAGGGTAGATTTCAAGAACAACTCCCATGAGGCAATTATTAGAATTATCTAATTAATCATTGAAAAGAGGAAATTTTAGTATGTGAGCTCTGCCCTCTAGTTCAATGGGTGATTAAACTTAGTAATCAATTTTGAAGAAAGTTTCATCTCCCATGCCTCATCAAGCAAAAAGATGTGTATTGAGAAGAGGAACTGAAAGTCATAGTTGATGAATGTTCTCTTTGAAAACTATAGAGGCGAAGTTGTATGTGGAGTTTAAAATCCCACTTCTTGATTTATATACAGAGAGAATTTACCCACTAGATCATGTCACATATTTTGTGTTAGTTGTTTCATTATTAATATTAATATCTTGTTAAAATGTAGCTTATTTCTTACAAGTATTAAGAGATTACGATTTCTCGCCTCTCACTCAGAACAACATTATTGTTCGTCAAGTTTAAGTGAAAGTTCATAACAAATTTCACTAATGCAGAGTAACCTTTAAATAATTCACAATCCTTATGGAAGATAAAACAGAAGCAAGATCTAAGTGGAAGTCTTAGTAAGGAACTTATGGATGAGTCAAGGAGGTAACCCATCCCTACAGAAGCTATTCACATAGTTGTACTAGTATCCAACATTATTGGTTGATCTAAAGAAGCTTAATGTAGGCTTAGAATTTTCTATGGAAAATCTAGGAAATGGTATAAATGTGTTTCAATTATAGTTTCAGAGTGGATTCATGCTAAGTGAATTTGGTCAGTGAAAAAGAGGCAATTCGAAAATTAGGTTAGATTTAACCAAGAAAGGCTAATTTTGGATTTGGACTTAATTAATTAAAACTCTTCAAATAATATGGATTGATGATTAAGGACAAAGGATTGATATTTGAAGCATGTCATAAATTTTCACGAGGTTTATGAAGGCTTGATCTAGGATGGAGTTAACTATGTATTGTGGATTCTGTTTCAACATACATCCATAAATAAGATTTGTGGCCTTAGTGGATGGGCATGGGCATAATTTTTAAACTAAGGTTTGAAAACTATAGTATTTGATAAGTGCACATTTCTACAAAGGGTAGCACTGTAATGTTGTCTGTTACAACAACAAGATGCCTTGCTTTCTGCTTAGAGAGCTTATTTTTTTAATATGTCGCAATGTGGTGCTCATGGTTTATGTCAAACCATTTGTCTCTATCTTGAGAACATCTTCCTTCAAATTGAAAGCGCTGTGGCACCCATGGGTAGCATGAGCCATGGCATTCTGCTCTTTGTTTAGTGCATGTATAGTCTCGAGGGACTTGATAACTCGAGACGATGGATCTATGAAATTTTGTCTGGGTTATGTCTATTGGTTTCAAAAACCCTTCTATTTTTTCTATTGAAATCATTTGAGTTCATTCATACCACATTGGTACAACATTTCATATCATTTTGTAGGATAGTTAGGGGATACTACCCACAGGTACATGATAATTCATCATCTAATATGTGGATTGATTTAGCCTTAAAACATGAGGCTCTTCTATTGAAATGATAATATTGTCCTTTGATATGTCTTATTAAAATATTCTGGAATACACTCAAAATTACTTTAATAAGGAGTTATTTTTGGAACCCCATAAGATGTAACTAATTGTTAGATCACATTCCTTTGGAAGTACTCGTGGGCCTTGAATAAAAGTAAATTTAATTCTTTGGTTATAAGAGATATTTTTTGTGCGTTTGTTTGGGAATACTTGATATAGTTTTTTTCTTTTTACCTTCGTTTCTGACTTATCATATGAAAATAATCCTATAAGAATTTTCTTCACACCCTATTTATTTGTTCACACATTTTGGTATCTTCCCTCTCTCACTCTTTCTTTAGCTCCATTTGCATCTTCAACTTCTTGCACTTTCATTTCTCCTCTCATATATGAAGTGGATGGAATTGGAAAGAATTTTTAGTAAAGACCACAGAATGAATTTGAAAAAGAAGCCCCTTAAGAGGACATATATGCAAGTAAGCACATGAATGAACAAAAAGAGGGGCAAATAGAGAGATCTACTTCAATACTATGGGCTCCAAAAATTTGCTGCCTCATCCCCTCTTGAAAATGAACCGATGAAGAGTTTACTTGAGGTTTCAGGTCAAATTTTCAAAAGGCAAATGAAATTGTAGATTATACACTATCCAGAGATTTCTCCCTTATTTTGTGAGGTTTAAGATATGCGTTTGAGGTTTCCCATAAGTGCAAGTCTCTATGGTCAATTACCCCTCTTGATAATGGAAGAGCGCTTCGATTAAGGCTAGTCATTAAGGCACAACATATAGTAACAAAATTTTGAGGTTTTGCATTATGAAATTTGATTGAGTTTAGATTATAGAAATTTATCAGCATATGCTTTAAAATATATTATTCACGAAATGATTAATGAACTCGACCATGATCTCGTAGTACTAGTTCCATCATCTTGAATTGTCATGGACTCTAGTCTACTTAGTCAGAGGATGTAGTCGACCTAATATGATTGAAAGATCTTTGTCAGTAACCATGGATGGGTTGCTTCGTCTAGTGAAACCTTATAGACCTATGTTGAAGTTTATCTAAGGAGACTACTTTGAGTCGACCTAGGTAATAGAGGGTTTTGTGTCCCATCAAGTATAGCCTATAATTCACATATTAAAGAGTTGGGAATCATTGAAGAACATACGATCTACATCAATGACCATAATTTAATGGCGTCATTTGACGGAAACCACCTGGTCAGAGTGCTCGGGTCTTATCGGTTTATTTGTGGAGTTGACAGGCCAAGGCACAAAGGTAGTTACACGGGCAGCATTCTTACTGGCGTTGATTGATTTGACTGTGAATTTAGTAGTATATATAATGTGGCACCGATTCTATGTGAGTATAGGTCAATCATTAATTTGCCACACTCAATAAATTCGTGCGGAGGGTGGATGCATTTTGTTTTTAAAGACTTTTAATTTTTAAGTTTTAATATTGTCTTTTTAATATAAATTTTAATATTTTATCAATTTTTATCAGAATTGAACCCTGCTAACTTTGTGTCTTTCTTGCAAAGGGATCAAGTATAGGAATTGACACATTATTGAATATGAACCTTGTTGATTATGCCTACAAAGGATCTGGCTCAAAAATTGAGATCACTGAATTTCAAATAGACTATAAGCTTTGAAGCTTGATTTTGAAAGTGAACATCTCTGATCGAAATCTTCTATTAACTCGGCCATCATCAAGGATTTTAATCATTCAATTTGAATGTTATTAACCTCGCTCTTCCCATAAAGGATTGAGTATAGAAATTATAAGAGTTAAATTTTAAATAGACATTAGAATTTGATACTTAATTTTGAAAGTTAACCCTTCAGATTGAATTTTCTATCAACTTGGCTATCAATGAGAATTTTTTAATTTGAACATTTTCCAGTCTATCTTGCTCATAGAGAATTGGGTTCATGAATTAGATTATTGAATTACAAATAGACATTGAGCTTTGAAACTTGATTTTGAAAGTGAACCTCTCCGGTTGAAATCTTCTATCAACTTGGTCTTTATCGGCGAATTTGATTCTTATGTATTTTGCTTTGCTTACAGAGGACTGGGTTCATCAATTGCATCGAATGAATTTCAAATAAATTTTGGTATTTGAAGCTTAGTTTTAAAAGTTAATCCCGTAGGTTAAAATTTTCTATCAACTCAACCATCACCGAAGAATTTGAGTAGATTAATTTGAACTTCGTCGACACTGCTCAGCTCATAGAAGATAGAGTTTATGATTTGTATGAATTAAATTTCAAATAAACTTTGGACTTTGAAGCTTAATTTTGAAAGTTAACCCCTCCAGTTGAAATTTTTTTATCAACTCGGTCGTCATCGAGAAATTTAAACAAATTGATTTTAACCTTGTTGAATTTGCTATACATACAAAGGATTGAATTCTAAATGTGTAATAAATTAAATTTAAATAGATTTTGAAGTTTAATTTTGAAAATTGACCTATTCGATTGAAATCTTCTATGAACTCAAGCATCATCAGGTGATGTCGAATAGGTCAATTTTTTTGAGATGCTTTGATGACATCAATAACACAGCAAGAACACATCAATAACACAGTAATAACACACCTAGAGGGGTTATTCAATAACACAGCAATAACACACGAATAACACATCAATAAGACACGAATAATACACCAATAACACATTAATAATACATCAATAATACATAAATATACATCAAGTTATTGGTGTATTATTGTTGTGTTATTGGTGTGTTATTGTTGTATTATTATTGTGTTATTGTTGTGTTAATGAAGTGATAAAATCAAAGCCAAAAGAATAACCTTTATTGATGTGTTATTCTTGTGTTATGGAGGTGTTGTTGAGGTGTTATGGTTGTTTAGTAGCAACAACAACTCAAAAGCACTTGCCACTGTTATTGATATGTTATTGAGGTGTTATTGTTTTATTATTGATGTGTTATTGATGTGTTCTTGATTTGTTATTAATGTGTTATTGAGGTGAGAACACTAATGACACAAAAATAAGTTATGTTTATATTACTCATATGTTCTGGAGATATTAGTGAAGAGTAATTAATGTTTAAACAAGAATAACACATCAGAAGCACCTCCATAACACATGAATAACAATTAAAATGCAGCTTCATATGGGTGTTAATGAGGTGTTATTTGGTTAATTTGGGGCTTCTAGTGCTTTTGTATTTGTGGGCGCAATTCATGTGTTTGGTCCCTTTAATTTGCAGGATTATGAGCGCAAGGACTTTCAACTGTTGATGTCGTCAATTTGTAGTAAGAGGCGCCTTGGATACAATCAGACATCTCATTTCAGAGGAGACCGTGAATAATTTAAAGGAAATGAGTGTATTCAATTTTTTTGATATGCCGCCATATCCCTAGGACAATGTCATGACGTTACACATTTTGAGATGCTGGGATCATGAGATGAAACTCTTCAGAATGGGTGGAAAAAGGTTAAACTGCATGCCGACCAAGTGGCTCTGATAATAGGCATGCCAAATAGAGGAGAGTCAGCTAGATGGAGTAAAACTCCCTCTTCCAGCGTTGATGTCAGACAAATAAAGGATCAATTGACAGTTTTTTGCAGAAGGATCTTCCTCCCATCCCTTTGAGGAGTTATATTTGATATTTTTACTAATATTTATTTTTTCCTTAATTTTTCATGTGCCAGCAGGGCTTTCTTCTTTTGCTAAAAATGTTACAAACATTTCCTTCTTTTAATTGGACTGCTGTCATATGTGAAATGATCATCGATCAAGTGAGCACCACCGCAATGAAATTAAGACAGAATGAGTCCGTAGGATATATCCAAGGATTTGTATTTCTTTTAACGGTAAGCATATGTTGTTTACATTAAAAATTATTCTTTTGAAGTTTTATTTTGTTGTATTTACTTTTACATACTTGTTTATGGTGTTTGACATCCTCAGCTATGGTTTTACGAGCACACATCACTCATTACTCCTACCGCACCCGATGCCAGACCTCGCAGGCTGAGGTGGCCAACAAATCCTGGGTGGATGGAAACACATATTCTTGACGCCTTTATAAGGCTTGATCATGTACAGGTTAGTCATTTATGTCCTTACAATTGTGAATGATGAGGTTACTGATTTATTTCATTGAACTTTTATGTAGGTTAATGATATGTTTTTGGATTTGAAAGATAATTAGCAACATCTGCTCTCAAATCCAGACCGGGGATTACCAAGTCTTGCCAGGCTACTCCCACGTCATGAAGCTGTCGCCCGACCATCATCACCTCAATCACATGGCGTGGGACCGACTGTTTCAAGCGAACTCACACCACAAGCAACATATGCACCGCCAAAGAAAGAATTTGAAATAATAATTGAGCTACTGCAAGGTCAGGAGAAGATGAATCTTGGTTTGCAAAAATAAATGAAAGCTCAAGAGAAGACTGCCATTGATTTACAGAAATCAATGAATGTAATGAATAAATAGATGTCTAACTTGACAGCGATGGTTGAGAGATTGGATAGAACCAAAGGTGATAAAGATGTCGAAATGAAGTCAACGGGAACACACGAATCCGTTGCCCAAAGGGTTATGTCCAACCCGGGAAGAAAGAGAGCAATGGGTTCCCCGGACTTGACATATGCAATAAAACGAAAAAAAGAAATAACAGATGTTGAAGGACAGCATTTAGAAGATGTCTCGGACATGGATGGCATAAAATATGATGACATAGCTACACATACTGCAGATATTCAAGATGGAATAATAGATATACCAAAAACAATATATGGCGATGCGGCTGTATAGGAAGATCCCGAAGAGGTTGAACGCACATTGAAGGATGTTATTCAGTCCCTCGCCCATATAGTAAACTATTATTTATATTGTGATACTCATCGCCTAATATGATACAATTTTATATATGTTTTGTTCTTTTAAAGTCTCGTCGTGCCTCACCAATTGTATATCAACCTAACACCGCAGTTGTACATAGTCCTGCTACAGAACCAGTTGTACATACTCATGTAGATAGTGAAGCCCAAGAGGGGTAACAAGAACCAACAATGCCAGATGCAGAGGAAGAGCCCAATGAAGCTGAGGTAAATAAAAAAATATGTATGTCAACATATTGCTGAGACAATAGCAAGTTTTGTGTTAAATGAAGAAGACAAGGAGAGGCTGAGCCAGAGCTCATATGCAGAAGAGTTTGCAATAGTGGTAATGATGTTGAGGTCTTTCTTCTAGTGACCACATCCTTAAATTTCATATGGTTTGTGACAGTAATTCATCTCTTTTGTAGCCTCTTCCTCCCGTACAAGTTAAAAATTATCCTGTTAGAGCAATAATACCACGTGAAATGCAAGCTATAATCAATAACTGTCTTGCCAACTATCCTGGAGAATAAGTAATTGTTTACAGCAATTAAAATGCTATGCAATGATGTTATGTTTACAGGTATAACAAACAATCTCTTTTAATAATGCAGGCGTGATATAATCCTTAGTGTTGATAGAGTTGTACTGGACCGTGCTGGACTGAAAGATGTGCTAATGAACTGGTGGTTTGCAAACGAACATGTCGAGTTTTTTGCTGGTATGCTGGAGGAAAGAAGGAAATGGTCACCTAACCTTTACAGGCCATACACATATGTGTCGTTAATCTACTGGGTAATTATACCATTCTAATTTACTATTATCAAATTAATGCATATGTTCGTTGTAAGCTAAATTCAACTTGTCATGCTATTCAGATTCTTAGAAAATGCAAAAGGGAATGATTTATCAAGCACATAACGAAGGATTCTATTTCAAATAATGAAGTCATATTATTTCTCATTATTCATAATCAACACTGGATTCTATTGTTTGGGAATCTTGAAAAAAAGGAATGATAAATATACAACTCTGCTCAACCCGATGCACAAAGGAGTTGTCATAGACCTTGCATGTATTTTTCACATAGTACTATAATTAAAATAGCTCTTTTATTTGTAATTTAGTGCAATATTCTATTTGCAAACAGATCTACACTGACTTATCAATGGTCTATAAAGGTCAATCTTTTTGTAAAGGATGTTGCTCATGCATTCAGAAGCAATTCGGGATAATGGGCAATTTCGTTTGCTATAGGTGTTCCAACACAATGTAACAACTTTGACTGCAAATACATAGAGCAATTAATATAGCATGTCCAAGCGATTGGATACAACATTTTAAATGGCGGAAACATATGATCCAATCTAGAGCTGAATTTGCTTATGTTATTTGTATGTAGGCTCGGCCTAAATGAGAAACATTTTTTTGTTCCATACATAATGTATATTTATTTTTTATGTACAAATGACACAGGAATAACTAGACATATCTAATTAGTTTTATCATCTCAATAACACATCAATAATACACTAATAACTTATCATTAACACATAAATAACACATCAGTGCACATGAACAAGACACCTAGACAACTTATTTATGTGTTCCATACACAAAGTATATGATTTTTTATTATATATAAATGACATGAATAACTTGACTTTTCTTATTGGTGTTATCACCTTAATAACACATCATTGACACACAAATAACACAAAAATAATTTACCAATAACACAAAAATAACTCACCAATAACACTTTTGTTCTATTTATGTGTCTTTCATAGATAACTTATTTATGTGTTTCATACACAAAGTATGTGTTTGGTTCTATATAAATGACACAAGAATAAGTAAACTTTTGTCATTTGTGTCATCACCTTAATAATACATCAAATAACACATCAATGCACATGAACAAGACACCCAGACAACTTATTTATGTGTTCCATACACAAAGTATATGTGTTTGGTTCTGTACAATGACACTGAAATAAGTAGACTATTGTCATTGGTGTTATCACCTCAATAACACACTAATAACACACCAATAACATATAAATAACACAACAGTGCACATGAACAAGACACCTATACAACTTATTTATATGTTCCATACACAAAGTATATGTGTTTGGTTCTATACAAATGACACAGGAATAAGTAGACTTTTGTCATTGGTGTTATCACATCAATAACACTAATAACACACCAATAACACATAAATAATGCATCAGTGCACATTAACAAGACAACTAGATAAATTATTTATGTGTTCCATACATAACTTATTTTTGCCATTCATAAAGTATATATTAATAACATGTTTTTATTAAATTAATAGTTATAATTACTAATAATATTAATTAATTAACACATTAAATGTACTATAACACGCTTTGAAGCCCACATAATGCACCGGAAAATAAAATAATGCAGGAAATATTCCAAAGACCACGCGTGGCATCAAAGACCATGAGCAGCATATTCCGATAAAGAGGTTGGAATATTCCTATAACACAGCGCGAAATAAGAAATAACACGGTTGGAATATTCTTTTAACACAACGACATGCGACTATAACGCAACACAAATAAAATTTCGCCTTTTTTTTCACTAAAGCGTGTTATTTTTGGAAAAGGACTATTTATGTAAAAAAGTGTGTTATTCATTGTAAATACGTGCTATTGTCATGTTATTCCCATGTTGTTAGTGAAAAAGCTATATGTTAAAATTTTTTCATACATCCTAAAGTATATGTTTAAATATTTTTCAATTAAATAATTTTCAAGTAACTACCGATGACTACAACCTCCAACCTTAAATTAATTACAAATTGTATTATTTTGCGTCAATGATATAGGTAATTACTACAACAATAGGAAATCAGTGACACATCAACAACACAAAAGTAATACATGAATAACACTTCAATAACACACGAATAATACTTCAATAACACACTAAGAACACATCAATAATACATCAATAATACCTCAATAACACAACAATAACACATCAATAACACATCAATAACACATCAGTGATACTTCAACAACACATCAATAAAAATAATTATGACTGAAGTGTACTTGAAGGCTTATTTTTTGTGTTATTTTGTGCTTATGTAGCTCTAATTGTTGGGGTGTCCTTTGGGTATTATTTTGGTGTTACTATGGTGTTATTGGGGTGTTTTTGGGGTATTGTGATGATGTAATTGCTCAGTTATTGTACTTTGATATGTACCATAAATTATTTGGTTCTTACAATATTTGATTAACATATGAACATATTTGGAAGAAGTAAAAATGTTACAGCTGTCATATAACCACCTTAACAATTTCAATGAAAAATAATAAATTTATTGCTCACTTATTGAATCCATCAACAGTTCAGTATATGTCTCTATTAGTTACGATGAATAGTATTCATGTCATATTGGAGTAAAACCAAGTAAAATTTTAAGAAATTATTTAAGGATAAAAGCTACTCAAATGATATTGAATTTCATAAACATACGTGATTCAGACAATCTGTCAAATTTGCCTCACATGGATGAACAACTTCACAGCTTATTGATGCTTCTCGGTCCTTTCCTAAATGCAATGATTAAGGTTAGGAATAGGCATAATACATAGATTGAAGGAATTTTTCGAAGAAAAAAGATTTACTATTTGCTCTCTTATTTTTCTTTCAATATCCTTTCAACCTAGTGAAGATATTCCTTTCGGTCGCATCTTTGCAGGGTCGTTCACATTGCTTTATATATTGGATAATTTTTTCTTCTTTATTTTTTCTTTATTTTTTCTTTATTTTTTCTCTTTACTTGGAGTGTCCTCCCCGCTAGAACATCATTAAGATCTACAGATATTTTTTAAAATGTTTCCCACAAAAACTCCTCTTCTATATTATTTTTGTGTGCTTTATTAATTAGTTGATATGCAAATTTCTGGGAGCATGACCGAAATAGAAGGCCACCTGAATAACCATTAATCGTTTCAGAGTCTTTTAGATCTTTGCATCCAAACCTGTTATACAAGTCCCTTTTAGCATGCATGGATCACCGCAATAAGAAATACTTGTCAGGAATCATCTTTATTTTAACCACATTAAGAACAAATAGTGTGTGAGAACACAACAGACACATTATTTGAAATTTTTTGCAACTGCATGTAACCTCAGAGTTAACTTTGTCAACTAACACAGTCCAGGGCTTCCTTGTTCCCTCATCATCCAAATTCATTACATAATATTTAGACTCACTCTCTAAGGATAATTCAACGATAAGTCCACATAAGCAATTCAATAGCTATTGAGAAAAAATTTCTTGTATAGAATGAGGTAGCTTGCCTCACCACTGGATTGATTTTAATAGTGGGCGTTGTGATGGACCGATCGCATTTGAAATCTTCATCATTCTCGTTTCGGCGCCAAGATTTCATTACATTTTCAAGACCAAGAAAACAGTCTGTGAGAGAGCTTGTGGACTTTGCAACACTATGATAGATATTATTGGTCGACTCACTTCTCTGCATAGATAATATTCCCATTCCAAATATATCTTTATTAAATGTTATTGACCATTCGTGCCTTATGGTATCTTTCATTTAACCAGACATTGCTTTGTAGGTCACCAATCTCAATTATTAGGGACCAAGTTTCTTCAAACTCCTCATCAGAATCACACTTGCATTTATAAAAAATACCACTGACGCTCTTGGTACAAAGTCCACAATGTACTTTTGAAGACAGTTTATTGTAGATATGTCATTAACATAATCTGTGACGTATCTCTAGGAGGCATTTTGCAATGACTCTTATCGTCACTTGATCCTGATCTGTGAAAATTGTTATTGGATGCTTGTCACCCATTATTCGAATAAATGATCTGAATAGCCACATGAATAACTCAATAGTCTCATCAGACAAAAATCCAACTCCAAACAAGACGTTCTGTCAGTGGTGATTAACCCCATAGAAGGAGGGCAACATAAATTATACTTATTTAATCTATAACTTATATAAAAAATTATTACATTCCCGAAACAATTATAATCAAGCTTGGATAACCCATCACTCCAAAAAATGTTTGTTAATCTACCATACTCATTCGTCTGGAAATCCCAAGCAAACATGCTATCCTCAGCTTGGCTCTCCATGAACAGTTGTATTAGAGCATTGATATCTCCTTGTTCAATTCTATGTCTTCTTTCTCTTTGAATGAAATTAAATGCATCTCTCGTGTGCATTCCAAATTCTCCAGTCCCCCAACCTTTGTAGCAACGAATTGATATGCATCTGTTGCTCTGATCTCTGATCATGTCATTGATCTCAACACATCTGCATTTAATTCACTTATCCTTCTGTTGAAACGAAGAAGATGCTTATCACCACTTTCGACCAGAGGATGATTATGACTTTCAATGATTTTTTTCACCGTCCAATTGCCTTCGAGATCGACAACATAGCGAAACAAGATCTTACAGCCAGTCCTCATGTCTGCTTTTTTGAACTTTACTGTATCCATGCTATTAGACACTTTCTTGTAGCCAACTTTTCTGCAAATAAAATCTTTCGTCTTAAGTTTCTTGGAGTTCGGCCAGTAGCTAGTATGGTCCTTACGAATAGTGAATCCTACATTATGTGCATACACACGATAGCTTTCATATGCTTCTTGCTCATTGTGGACAGTATTGCTCAGAAACTTCTCTGCAATTGGTTTATTGCAAACATGTGTAGGCTCACAGGATTGAAAATTTAAACAAAATTAACACGTAGTCAAAAAAGGCAATTATACAACAATTATCATATGATGACAAGCACAAATCCTAATAACACTATCATAACACCATAATAACACCAGCATAACATCGTAATAACACTATTGTACAACATCACCCAATAACACTACATTAACACCAACATTTACACCAGAATAAGCCAACCATTATAATACAGTAACACTACTAAATCAAAAGCAAAAACCAACATAACATCAGAGTAACACCATAATAACACCGGAAAAATCAGAATAATATTGGAATAACACCAGAGTGACACTAAAATAATATAAGCTATACATCATAATAACGCAAAAATTGCACCAGTAAAAAAGGGCCAAGCAAGACCGATACCAGTAAAATATAATGATAACACTCCAAACAAAATGATAACACCAAAAACATACTAAAAACTCTAACCTAACATAAAACTATACCAAAAACACACTGACAACCTTAACCTAACATAAAGCTATAAATCATTATAGACTCACTTGATCTTCGAAGTTGAAGGAGAATGATGGGTGTAAGTCCCCTAAACTTTATGCATCCGGAGCTGCGAAATATTTCTTCAACTGGCAAAAGAACAGTAGCTGCTCCATTGGGTGTGAAATATTTTTATGAAAGTTGGCGGGAAATTGATACAGGGTCGAATTCGGGCTGGATCGCGTGCTCATTTTCATTTATTTTTCTCTGTTGGGCCTGCAATCACGTGACTCCCGTGGATTAGACTCCGCATACAACTCTGCGTGCGGAGTCCTGATGCAATATTTCTTCCATAATGTGAGTCACGAATCCGATGACGAGACAAGCGGGAATTTTGCAGTTATTAAACAATATCAATATTTTCATTTTTTTAATTAATTGTTACTTATTAAAATGAGCTCGACCCTTTTTATTTTAATTTTAATTGCCTTAAAATTTTGAAGTTTATTTGTTGATTGCTCAGAATGAAAAAAATTATATTGCATTCACGAGCGAGCTGCTGGATTCATTGCAGGCTGTATTTGTGTTCGTGGGTGAGTTATGGAATCCCAATTGGATGTTTGTCTAGCATTTAAATTTGTATTCTATTTTTATTTGGAACCATTTATTTATTTTATTTTATGGATTTTAATTTAACTATTTAGTCAATTTGATCTTTTTATTTTGTTCAATTTAAGTCGAGTATATGCTTATTCGGTAATTTCAGTAGCACTTCGACGTCCTCTCTCTTCAAGTAGGGACGTACTTAGCAGACAAAGGCACCCCTCACATATCTAAAAAGTGCGAAAATATTCCGTCCAGACACCTCACGTCCAGACATCCAACTGTCGGGCACCACGTCGCCATACACGTTAGCATCAGGACGGTTGGCCGTCCGAACGTTCGGATGTCTGGACGGAAATATTTTTCCTAAAAAGAAGCGTATGTGTTGTTGAGCACCTAGGCAGACAATGTGTGTGAAGTTATCCGTGTAAAAAGATGTGTATAGGCCCTTTGGTAATAACTAAAATAAATTTCTCTATTGAGTTGAAGCAACTCGAACGGGTACTTAATTGCCCAATGTGTCTTCTAACCTACTTAGTCTAAAAAGACATGTATAGATTTATCAGCCAGCTTGGAGCAACAACATGTATTATACCTTAAGTGAGGTGATGAATTCGACGGCTGGTCTGCAGAGGCAAAATTCGGATTATATTATCTTATAATTGAGTTGTGGATACTTGCATTTGCTCTTTCAACTTTATTTCATTTGATTCTTATTTTCCTCTTAAAAGACATTTTTTTAGTCTTTAAAAAAATTTCATAGATGTCAAGATCAAAGACATCTACTAACTTGATCAAGTCATTAACTTACTCCTAAAGATACTGATTTAGGTGTCATGCAAAATAATGTACAAAAAGAGGTTAGGGAAAAATGACATTTAAATGAGAGAAAAACTATAATATATGTGCAATCAAAGTAAAATTTCAAGCTATGAAAACTTTTACAAGTAGGGTATAAAATTAAAAGCCTCCTTAAAACAATTTACAAGTCTTTTTGACAAAATTCTATTTAGCCTCAAAAAAATATCAAGTTTAGCATGAGCAAATTAAAAGACTACAAAAGCTGAGAAAAACCTAAGCACAAAGGAAGAGTGCAGGTAATTGAAATCACAATTTTTATACATATACATACATTACATATCATTGGATACATTAAAATCATAATATTTACTTGTTCTTATACATACAGACATACATGTGATGTAATATTACATGCGGACAGGTAGGTCGATATAGGAGCGAATGTGATATTATGCTGGTACTAATCCAACCACAATACCACCAATTTGCATGTGCGGATGGATTTCGCACATAATATTCCCTCCATAAATGAAGTATTAACAACAACTGGGTAATTTAGCTGTGGAGGCTCAATGACCCAACCAAGTGGAGGGTATTGGCTGGAACCTTGTTTTGGCATAGGCAAGTGCATCATAGTAATCCACAGGAGTAAAGCAATCACGAAAATCAGTGAAAAGCTTCTCAAAAACCCTCCATAAGACTTTGTCAGATCTTGAATACGGATATGGAAGGAAAAACTGCAAGAGACGCTTCAAATCCTTAGAACTACTCGCACCAAATATAAGAAATTAGGGACATTCACATGCTACCACACAATACTTATCTATTTATATCTCTAACACCAAAACTTTCACATTTACATTTATAGGGTTTTAGAGTAATAAATTTGTGCATGAAAATAAGTATTTCGCTGTTTAAAAAAATAAATAATAGTGAAAATTTTGACATTATGTTAAAGAATTCAGGGTTATGCACGTAATTATTAAAGTTCAAGTGTTAGATATGTAGATTCATAAGAATTGTATTGTATGTGCATCAATTATATGAAAATAAAGCAGTATATACTATTTCTTGGGATAATTACATACAGTCCACCCAAAACATTGATATTTATAAATTAACAATTCAGGTGATTTTTTTGAACTACCAATGATGTATTTACACTTGATACGATCAAACTATTGAGAATTTGATAAAAATGAAAAATATGGGTTTGGGTTTTACCATGAATTTTGATATTTAAGTGAGAATTTGTAAAATGGATGAAAAAAAGTGGTTGCTTTTTAACTAGCAACTTTCAGGTGGTCTTTGTGTAATTGGCCCCCATTTTTTTTAATACCAGCGGATTCTCCAAAAAGAAAGGGAGTGAATCGCATAAAACCTTACTTTCCTAAGCAGAAAAAGGAGCTATTTGAGGACGTAAAATAATGCTTACGTTTCCTTCCAGTGCAAGACGTTTCAGCAGTTCAAAGGTATCCTCATTCTCTTCCAAATTGTTGATGACAGTTAACCAGATTTGTGAAGCAAGCTCGTGGGCATCATCTTCTGATCTTCCACAGGCAATGAACTGATCTGTATGGTTAAAGAACAAAGCCTGGTAAGTAATAACAACCTGTTTTAATTACAAATATACCACCAGTTAAACAAAATTAATTTAAGCTATTAGTAATTTAGAGTTAAATGCCCATCGTGATGTATTACTTAAAAATATTATCTTAGAAAAATACTGCAAATTCTCAAGATTATTGCATTTTAAGCCACTCATAACAGAAAAATTATGAAAAAGGGCATCTTTAGAAAAAAAAAACAAAAAAAATCAATTCCATAAACAACCATCATAAAAATCATAAATTAATGAGAAATAAGTTTAGCTTGCAAATACCAACATGGTGAAATAGTGAACTAGTAAAAGTGGGGTTTTGTAAGCTTACCAATAAGGGTTCCATGAAGTATGCTGGAAGGAGGAGCCATGGTTGAGAGCTCAAGTTGCTCTTTGAGAAACAAATAAGCATGGCCTACTAGCTCATCAATTTCACCATTTAATGTGATAACATGCTCGCTAGCATATAACGCCATGTATCTTCTGGAGGGAGTACAAATAATGTTGGAAAAAGATTACTTGGAAACAAATATTCTAATTAAATGCACAAACAAGGTGCTTTATTTCAAAATTTTAACCTAATGATGATGGCATGTAATATACACTCATTATCAGCATATAAAATAAAGCCTAAATAGAGAAACATGATTAGTTTGCATTGTATATCTAATTTGCATGATTAGTTTGCATTGTATATCTAATTTGCATGATTAGTTTGTGTTGCATTTTCTTTTTTCATGATACAACAACAACAAGCCTTTATCTCACTAAGTCGGGTCGGCTACATGAATCCTTTTCTCCATTGAGTCCTATTGAGTGTCATATTTTCATTTAATTCTAAGATTAAGATCATTTTTTATACAATATGCCCAGGTTTTAACGCTGTCATTGTCGGGTATCAAGCCCTGGATATAAAAAGTGAAGAATTGCATTAGGTAGTTGACAGTCAACATAAAATTTTTGTCGAAAAATTATAACATGAATCTTACTTTTTTCAAGATAGTTTGTTAACATATGCCTATGATGATGATCCAAAAGACACAAGGATGTCTTCCCGTGAATTCCACTTTAGCGTTGGTTAACTGCTTCAATGGTTCCATTCCAATAAACATTAAGCTGCAAGGTTCACATGTTTTGATGATTTCCTTGGGACTCTATTTGAAGATTTCCATACACCACAAATTGTAATTTTCCTTCGTTAGCTCATCTGCTTGTAGTTTTCTGTATATTTCTAACTTACCAAGGCTTTCTTGTGCAAGCGATTATCATCTACTTTTGAATTTTGTTATATTGCTACATAAGATTGAAAAAAAAAAAATTTTTAAACAAGAGATAATTTCTACTGTTTCAAGCTAGCAAAATTAGATATTGTTATTTTTAAGTAGAGCTTAAAGAATTCAAAGAAATTTCAATTTTGGATCATTGATGCAAAATATATAAGACCGTTGAGTCATCCATAAGATATTTGACATTGTATCTTGAAATAAAAATTCGAATTTTTTCTCAATTCTCGCATTTGATGGATGTGAATTTTGAGTAGTGATGACTATTTGAAGTGGATTTTTAATATTGATGATTATTTAATGGTTATCAGTCAATTGTACTGGCATGAGGACTTGATCACTCACTTGGTGATTTCATTCATGTTATTTCCATGAACTTGATTTAATTACCGATGTTACAAAATTAAAATTTTATCAATTTTAATACAAGTAGAATTTCTTTACGTTTTATAAATATTGAGTGTTTCAAAATTTTATATTTGCACCAAATATTTTTGTAAAATTACAAATTTAGTCAACTATTAAATTATTGTTTGGAATGAAATACGTTTTTACATCAAATATGATTTTTCCAACATTATGAATTTGCTTTTTGAGGTTGCATAGTGCATCTCATCATAGATTTACAAAGTGCACCTTAAAACCGAAGTCATCCCACAACACAAATGCCCCAAAGATAAATGATTGATGACTCTGGAAAGAGTCCTAAATAAGATAATTGAAGTAGTTCTTTCAAAAACAGAGATGAAGACGTTACTGTTAGGAATCATAATAGGAAATAATTTATTCCTGTAATAAATTATTTCCTCATATCAAGAAGATATTTTATATTTAATTCTTTAGATTAAGAATTACTTATTTTCCCGTTTTATATTATCTCCTATTATCTCCTAATAATTAAAATTAATTGATTATTGGAGATATTGAGAGATATTTTTACTTTCATATCATTTCCTTTTATTATTTTTCCTATTATAGGATTCTTGTAAGGGTTATTTATACTCCCATTCATATTAATGAAATCATCAAGTATTCGCATTATTCTAAATTTCAACTTAGTATCGGAAGCGAAATTTTTGTCATAACGACGGATAATCTTTGGAGAGGACTCGAGACTCACTTCCAGTCGGCCTTCATGCGGGAAGGAGGAATCCCGCATTCGTCTTCGTCTCGCTTGTCGGGAGCTTTCCTCTGTCTCCGTTATTTGAGTTATGCGGCATCTTCGCCGCGCTTCGTCTTCTTCATAAGTGGCATCTTCGACTCCGACGCCTTTAGATCGCTTCATCGCATCGCTCTTCTTCGCGCCCGAAGCTCGCCGGCCCTTCGATCCTCGCCGGCCCTTCGGTCCTCGCCGGCCCTTCGATCCTCGCCGGCCCTTCGGTCCTCGCCGGCCATTCGATCCTCGCCGGCCCTTCGGTCCTCGCCGGCAATTCGATCCTCTCCGACCCTTCGGTCCTCGCCGTCCTTCGATTATCGCCTCGCCGGTCATTCGGTCCTCGCCGGTCATTCGGTCCTGATCCTCCGGTCATCGCTCGCCGCCCGTCGCGACTCTCCGGCCCTTCGCCATCTCATTCACCGCCCGCACAGCTCGATCCTCCGTCGCTCTTCTGCCGAAGCCGAGCGAAGCCTCCGACGCTCCTCGTCGCTCCTCGTTGAAAGTCGACGAAGCCGATGGTCTCCATCCGTCGCTTCTCTTCTCTGCGATCGATCTTGCAAGACGCTCTTCTTCTTCCGATCCTCGCCCGATGGTCTCGCTCCTCGCTCGGCCTCTTCCGTCGAGCGACGATCTCGCACTCCGTGACGAGCGAGGCTCGCGAACTCGGCGAGCGGGAGTCGGTTTCGGCGAATCGGGAGACGGAACGCCGAGTTCTTGCGCGAGGAGAGGAAGAAGGAGAAGATGGTTTACTTAATATAATTTTATTTAAGTTATTTTTAATAGTTTAGGTGATTAATAATTAGTAATTAATATATATATATATATATATATTAAGCTAATTATAATTATAAAAAATTATGTGTAACTATCTTTGGTATTATTTAAGAGAAAATGAATTACTTATAAATTTAAATAATTACAAATTAAAATGAATTACTAAACGTCATATGAGTTTATTTAAAACGAGTGCGGAATGGTCGTTTATCTCGGATCAATTTGGTTCTACGAAACGCACGAACAAACAATGAGACGAACTTATCAGGATCAGCTGATTATCGATCGATTATCGACGAGATTATCGGAATAAGTTCAACTATCGTCAGATTGGATAAGTTCGCAATTGCTCAAACAGAACTCTTGCAAACTTGAATCTACTTTTTCTACATCAAAATATATGACGAATAAACTCAAAATTCAATCAGCTCGAATTTAAGAAAACTCGAATTCAACCAAGTGCGAATCTAATAAAACTCAAGATTCAGCTAAGCCTGAATCTACTTTCTCTCTATGCTTAAAACACATGGCGAGATAAAACTCAAAATTCAATGAGCCCGAATTTAACAAAACTCAAGATTTAGTCAAGTCTGAATCTAACAAAACTCAAGATTTAGTGCTCGAATCTACTTTCTCTCTATGCCAAAACACATGTACTGACAAAGCTCAAAATTCAGCAAGCTCGAATTTAATTAAACTCTTCTCGATTCTCGATACTACTTCAATGAAGTTAGGAATTATTAACATACATTCCAAACTTGAGGGGGAGTGTTAGAAATTATAATAGAAAATAATTTATTTCCGCAATAAATTATTTCCTCATATCAAGAAAATATTTTATATTTAATTACTTAAATTAGGAATTACTTATTTTCCTGTTTTGTATTATCTCATATATCTCCTAATAATTAAAATTAATTGATTATTGGAGATATTGAGAGATATATTTTTCCTTTCATATCATTTCCTTTTATTATTTTTCCTATTATAGGTAAGGGTTATTTATACCCCCGTTCATATTAATGAAATCATCAAGTATTCCGCATTATTCAAAATTTCAACAGTTACAATCACTTTGATTTACTCGAATATATTCTTCAATTATATTTGACAATTTCTAAAACCGCTGCAACTACTAAAACTCTTACAACAAATTTGCATGAGACGAACGTGGTTACCAATCCTTAAAAAGATTAAAATGTCTGATGTCTACCGTTAGTTTTGGTGGTAAGCATAAAATTAATGTTAAAATCATGAAATCAATCACATTTTAAACTGTTGCCACCTCCTTCAAAGAATTTGCATAAGGATCCAAAAAGCTGATTCAGAAAAAATTGATAACCTGATAAAACGCAAAAGCATCTGCCTTTTTGAAAATTTTCCATGTGATTCAATGCTTTTTTGGGATGGAAGAAAATGATAAGGGTGCAATTCAGTTAATTCGATGTGCAATTTAGATAATTTCCTGGATTATAGATTATCTTCAAAAATTGATATCAGATCAGTAATCACTTCAAATCCCGTTGCACTTCAATCACAAACAACCCAATGTTAGCTTAACTATTTGTTGGAAAGTGACTCCCTGTGAGGACAGTGAAGAGAAGAGAATTTAATATCTGTGAAGCCAAAGAATTTAACAAGTAAAAGATCAAAACTATTGGAATCAAACTCTTCGAAAAAAATTTAATGATACAGCAATTTTATCACCCAAATAACATTGCTTATAAGATCAGATTTTCGGTAAGATCCACATGAGAATGCCGAATTGATGCAACACGAATACAAAAGTAGAGCATGAACAACATTGCATCAAAAATTTTCATCGTTCACATCAACACTATAAATATAAAAGTAGAAAAATAAGAAAAAACTTAGACTGCCTTCTTGAATTCAACGCATGCTTCAAGTATCACTCCACCTTACTTTCAAGACTTGGTAATGCCCTAACATTAAGCAATAAAATTAGGTGGAAAAACAAGCCAAGATTCTCTCTAACGCCCCATGACAGACCACTCCAACATCCAACATGAATATTGCATGCTTTTCGAGCCACTCTTTCAATGTATGACACCGCAGAAACCCTAATTGTTGTTCTGGGTGTATTTCTATTTTTCTCCTTATAAAAGCACTCATGTTAATGTAGAATATACTGTTCAATCAATAGTGAAGCTTTGATTGTGAAAACATCCCTTAGTGAAGGTTGGTGGCTGATCCAAATTTTTTATACATTGGAGAGTATAAGGTTTTATCTTTTATTAGTTTTTAGTCCCCTTCTGCTCTAGCACTTGATTTTGGCACCCTCCAACAACACAAGCCTCCATCTACAATCACAACACGCATAAATTCTCAGCCTTCTTCCCCACACCAACTTTAAACTTTTCTTATTGACTTTGGCCCTCCAAGATAAACCAAAGCCCGCAACAAGCCCTCTGCCCATCAACCCTCTTCCCTTCAAGACACCCCAAACCCAACCACACTAGTTGTTCACATAATTTATATGTGCTAATTAAAAAACAAGAGAAGGAGAGCAAAAATTTTGTATAAAGCCTAGCAGGAATTGCTTTTATGAGAATAATGATAAAAAAATGCTAATCATTAAAATTTTGGATTTCTTGTGTACCAAATAGTGACAAAATAACAAATACGATGTATGAGGGGATGTATGACACAAGCATAAGTAGTATACAATATTTTAATGAATTTCAGTTTTAGCGTATATAAAAATTAAATTATATAATATGCTATTTGAAAGATGTATAAAATGTAATATAGATAATTGATTCAAAAAAAATATAAATTTAATATATAACATAGATCATATATTTAATTTCTGCAAATTTTAATCATGGATAACAGAGTCATACGGCTTAAAAGATTTTTATTTATAACACAATGTAGACTCCTTTGAATAATTATTATATACTAAACTGTACAAAAGCCAAGGAGCTAATTATATGCATTGAATGGGAAAACAAAACCTTAAATTAATTTAGAAATAAAGAAGACTCATTTTTTTCTTGAATAGTTGCAAAGTGGCAGGGTAAAAGACGGTGAAGAAATTTAAATATTTGTATAATTAAAGAGACATTTTGTTAATAAATACCCTATCTCAAGTTAAAAAGAAAAACAAGGGGGAATAGAAACATAGGGACTCCGTAAAATTAAAAAAGGGGGCTTCTTTATATTTTTGAAATGGCTGCATTTGCATTACAAAATCAGAAAAAAAAAAAAAAGTGCATGTATGCCTCCTATCATGTACATAAGTATAGATGAAAGAGCACTAAAGTCATTTATATGCTTTAAAATAAAAGACCAATTGAGATGAAGCTTAACACAAAAATAGGCTGCCTCTGTTATATTCTCTAGGTATAAGAAAAAAGAGCACTTGCTTGAAGTTCATAGGGAAAGAAAATTAGGAGCATCTAGGGGTTGTAGTTTCCACAAGCGCGGCTTCTAACAAGGTCTCCATATTCTCAATATTTTCCACTGCAAGCACTCCAGTCCCCAACTATCAAGAGAATAATCAATAATTTCAAAGACAAATCAATATGTACTGACCCAACAAACATGGTTGATGATACAAATCTCATCAGACTATCATTTATGCCTGGGAGGTATGATTTTGAGGCCTCCTTATCTAGAACCAAAATAGCAAGAAAATCAAGAAAAAAGCCTAATGCCCACCTTCAGGCCGAAAATTCTGAATTTTGCCTTGTAATGCAGAAGTAGCTGCCTCAAATAGAGGCCAAATTCCTATGAACAATGGCTTTGAGCTATTATATTGGGTGAAGAGGAATAGTTTCAAAAGAGAGATAAAAATGTCCTTTTGGGATGCATCAATACAGCCAATTCAAAGGGGATCACTTCTTATAATAAAAATACCTTCTAATAATTAATAGAGCAAATTTCACATATGAATTGTATAAAATGTTTTATTGGTTTCAAATAAATACATCCATTTATATTTTTTATTTTTTAAGAGATTGCCATAAGTAAATGGTAGAAGTTGATATAACTGCAAGTTAAGGCAGTTTTACAGATGGTGACATATAATAATTGCCATTTTAGTATAATCAACATTCTAATTAATTAGATTTATTTTAAGAGACTGATATATATATATATCTTCGTATGACAATATTTGGATAATTTCACACCCTATTTTCTTGTAAATTCATACATACATGATTTGAGATTTTTTTTTTTTGTTTTAGTTTACATGCAACCATATTCCTATTTTTTTAAACTCTTTATTATTATTATTGTCGTCGTTGTTTTTGTCATTATTATTATTATATTTTTTAACACTTGAACAATGCTTGAGATCTTCGTAATAGCGTGACTTAATTATCAAGGGCAATCTTAACAACTGACCTAAAATTTATAAACAAAGAAAATATTGGATCCTCAACTAATTTGACATTTACAAATAATTTTCAATCTCTGACCTTTGAGGATTTTTTTTTTCTTAACGACATTTTGAATGACAACAATCACACCCGACAAAGATTCTGAAAGCGATGATGATGCCAAGATCGCGAGAGTATTGTGAAAGTTGTAGTAAGGCGTCATCCTGTTGACCTTGGTGAAATATATTCCGTGCTTGACCCTTAGCATTCTTCACCTTAATCTAGATCAAAGATCAACAAAGGGAGGGATACTTTGGCCATATCAAATATACAATGTTCGCAAAGGTTTTTTTTTTTTTTTTTGGTTCCCGATTGATTTAACTCAAGTAAAGTGCATTAAAGATGAAAATCAAAAAGTGCTTTTCTTGAAAAAGATATTCAACATAGAGTAGGTGAGTTATTTTGATAAACTTTTTAATGATGATGCTGAAAGATCGATCGACCTTAGCGATCTTAATATCGTTAATAATAATAAAACTTTTCATTTTTACCGTCGCATTAGTAAAAAAGAAGTTGATGAGGCTTTAAAGAAAACCAAGGGGAAAGTACAGTATGACTCGACGATATCCCAATCGAAGTGTGGAAATGTTTAGGTGATTTGGGGGTTTCTGGCTTACCAAACTTTTTAATATTATTTTAAAAACAAAAAAGATGCCCGAGGAGTGGAGAAAGAGCATTTTGGTCCTCATTTTTAAGAATAAAGGAGATGCACAAGAGTGTGCAAATTATAGTAGGAATTAAATTGATGTGTCATACTTTAAAGTTATGGGAGAGGGTAATTGAACATAGGTTAAGACGTATTACGAAGATTTCTCATAATCAATTTGGATTTATGCCGGGCAGGTCTACCATGGAAGCTACATTTATTGAGAGGTTTGATGGAGAAGTACAGAGGAAATAAGGAGGATCTACATTTGATTTTTATTGATTTAGAAAAAGCTTACGATAAGGTTCCTAGAGATGTTCTTTGGAGAGTCCTTGAGAAGAAAGGTGTTGATATGACTTATATTCAAGTCATTAAAGATATGTATGCTAGAGCTGTTACATGTGTTCGAATCGAAGGAGGATTGACCCAGTATTTTACTATTTCGTTGGTTTACATCAAGGATCGGCTTTAAGCCCATATCTTTTTGCTTTATTTATGGATGGTCTTACTGGCCATTTACAAGAGGATGTACCTTGGTGTATGTTTTTTGCTGATGATATCCTCCTTGTGGACAAGACAAGAGAAAAAGTACAGGAAAAACTTGAATTATGGAGGTCTACATTGGAGTTTAAAGGTCTTCGTTTGAGTAGAACTAAAACTGAATACATGGAATGTAATTTTAGTAATAGTAGGTCTAGTGACAGAAGTGTAACTTTGGGTGATCAAATTATTAAAAGGTGTAAACGATTTAGATATCTCGGGTCCATTGTTCAAAGCGATGGTGATATAGATGGGGATGTTAATAGTAGAATTCAGGTTGGTTGGTTAAAGTGGAGGAATGCATCCGGTCTATTGTGTGATAGAAAAGTACCGCTTAGACTGAAAGGAAAATTTTATAAGATGGTGGTGAGACCTTCAATGTTGTATGGTGCTGAATGTTGGCCTTTAAAAGAGAAGCATAATGTTAAGTTAAGTGTTGCCGAGATGAGAATGATTAGATGGATGAGTGGCTTTACACTTAGAGACAATGCGAAATGAATATATCCATAATAGGGTTGGAGTTGCACCAGTGACGGATAAAATGAGAGAGAGTTGCCTTAGATGGTTTGGTCACATTAAACGTCGACCACCTGAAGATCCGATTAGGAGAGTAGATGTTTTAAATACAACTTATGTTAAGAAAGGCGAGAGGCGACCTAGGAAAACTTGGGCATATTGCATAAAAAATGATCTTAATTTATTAGAATTAAACGAAAATTTGACACTAAATAGGACGCAATGGAGAAAAAGGATTCATGTAGCCGACCCCACTTAGTGGGATTAAGGCTTTGTTGTTGTTGTTGTTGTTGTTGGTTCCCGATCGGATCAAAGATACTATGGACGCGAGTCTCCGAAATAATGAAACTAGCTTGCAATTTTCCTTATCTTTTCCTCTATAATTTTACTAATCTATGCTTCTTTCTTCTGATTGTCTCCCCCTCTTTCTATGCTACGTGTGTTCTTATTTTCTTCCCTTTTTTTTTTTACTTTCAGTTTTTTTTTAAAAGAGGTCTTGATCAATTGAAGGCATGATATTGTGCAGGTGATTGCAACTAAAGACAAAAATAGAATATTGAAGGTAAACTTTTAGCAATTCACAGGGGGTAAAACCAATAGATACAAATAAAATTAGCATTAGCCTTTTTTTTCTTAATTTTTTTTTACTTTATTAAATCTACTTCTAAAACTGAAAATAGCATTTGGAAACATTTATATTAAGCATGCTTTAAAAGTGGTGATGGGTGGAGATTACTCTTTTTTTCTTTTTTCAAATATTTCCTTTACTTTATTAAATAATCTCTCTCATCTAATTTTTTTAGAAGCAATAAAAAAGAACTCTTTCTAAATTACCAAAATATGCATAGTTATATAATTATTTATTTAATAATATTAATTATTACTATCATTAATGATAATAGTTCATATACATACATACATACATAAATACATATAGTGTGTGTGTGTGTGTGTGTGTGTGTGTGTGAAATTATACATGAAGTGAACTCAAAATAATTTAAGTCAATTACATTCAAGTGAGTTGGTTTGACTGTTAATTGTTCAAATAATTTTAATCACTTTAAACATTAATATTATTATTATTATTATTATTCATGAATCATACTGTGTACCATACATTTAAATAATACCATATTTTTTTATTTCTACTTATTTATTTATTATTATTAGTGGTTGGGATAGAGTATCTGTAGCACTAATCACAGCCTCTTGATATAATTTTGGCACCTTCCTACCATTTCTGGATGGTCGTTGGCCTATTTCTCTCTACTCCCCTTTTTCTCTTTTAAGTTATGAGAAGATATTTATTAACAAATCATGTCTATTTATTTATACAAATATTTTACTTTCTTCATTATCTTCACATATTACTTTGCAACTATTCAAGAAAAAGTGTCTTCTTTAGTTCTGATTCAACTTCAAGTAAGTTTTTTTTCTTCATTCGCTGCATATAAATAGCAATTTGCTTTTTATACAATTTGGTATACAATAGTTATTAAAAAGAGCCTGCAATGTGTTATAAATTGGACATTTAAGCTGGATGATTGTTATCCAAAGATTAAAATTTGTAGAAATTATATATGTAATCTCCGTTATATATTTAAATTATAATTTTTTTAATCAATTATCTATATTATATTTACACATCTTTTAAATGTTATTTTATATACTTTAATATTTATATAAAAACTAGAATTTCCATGAATTAAATAACGGGTGCCACTTACACTTGTACCATATATCCCCTCATATATCATATTTGTTGTTTTGTCAAATTTGATGTACATAAAAGAAGCCAAATCTTTAATGATTAGCATTTTTTTATCATGATCCTCATAAAAGCAATTCATGTTGAGCTTTAAATTCTTTATTCCTCCCTTTTTTTATCAGCACATATAAATTATGTGAACATTTGCCACACCTCTTGCCCTCACCCTAAAAATTACTTTAATAAAGCTTACATTAAGGCACAAGCACCACAAATTATTTCCTCTTCCATCCTAACTCTAGGCTAACTCCATATCCTCTCAAAACCCTAACCTAATTCAATCAAATCAATTCCAAGTCCACCCCACTCTTGCTGTAGTGGTATTAACTCCTGAACCCTATGGGGATATAGGATCCTAGCGTTGTACCAACCAATTAAAAGCAATCCTCAAATCCACCTTACATCACCACCAAGCAACTACACCTACTTGAATTTAACATATGTTTTGAATCAAGTGCCACACCAACTTTCATTTCAAGGCTTGGCCATTCCTATGCCTTTTAAGCAAGTAAAAGAGGTGGAAAAACAATTCAAGCTTCTCTCTAAAGCCCCTTGACAAACCACTCTAAGATTGGACATGAATGTGGCATGCATATGGAACCATTTTTATTTCTTGTACGGCATGGTCCGAAGTGGATTGCTATTCTTGATATTTTCAATTCATTGCTTATAAAAGCACACCGTGTACTCTTGTAACATGTTGAATGAATGATAAGCTTTTCTTTTCATCCTGTGATAATGCTAGGTAGAAATTCAAATCCTTAATATTTTGATAAGTAAAGGACTTTAATTCACATCTCCTCTAGCTTTCGATTTTGGCACACAACAACAGCCCAAGCTACCATCCCAAGAAACATCCTCCAAGCTACCATCCCAAGAAACATACTCCACAACCCACTTAAGCTCTCTACAACTTTTCCACAAAAAACCCTAGAGTATCCATCTTGAGCTTGATCCCACTTAAACAAGCCGAGACCCACACCAAGGCCTTCACCCATCTAGCCTATTCCCTCCAAGGCCCTCAAACACTACTGCATCGCTCAAAGCCCTAGCCAAACCCAAAAACAACCCAACTTGAGCCTACATCAAGCCATATGCACAACGAGTAATTCTCTTACATCCCACCTCTTAGCCAGCCTGGACAATCAGTCAAAATCCTAACCCTAATACACTCCTAAACCTTCCACATCTACCAAAATAAATAACAAAAAAAATTTAGAAAAATAAAACAACAACCGAAATAAAAACAAAAAATAATAATAATAATAAATTAAAGAAAAATACAAAAAAAAGAAGAAAAAACTCCACACATTCACCTAACGTTACTACCAAGTGAATGCCTTCATCATCAAGATCCTACCACCACTAAGTCTCATAAAAAATAGTCAAAAATCAAATATGAATCAAGAGATGAGTTCATAATAAACAAGTAGGGGTCTTTATCCTTAAAATAAGTTTTCAAGTTGATGGTGCCCATCTATGGGTGTATTTGGCTTAATTTGAGCACCCAATATCGCAACGTCTTTAGAAAAAAGATATCAAAGACAGTATTACTTGTTGGAATCAGTGGATCACGCAGTTTATACCACAAAGGATGTTGGGTGTTTCTATCATATTTAAACCAATATCCAGAGAAAGAACCTCAGGTGTAAGCCCTACTTTTTAAGTTGGCATTTAGTGAATGAAATATTATAGTCTTGAAATGTTTATAGTTCAGGATCAGTGATGGTCAATACTGGAGAATTAAATGATGGGAGGATGGTTAAAATCCATATAAGAGTGGAGAATAAATCTACGTTGGATACAAAATAAAAGTAGAGTTTCATATAAGACAATCAACTATAATACCATTCTGGAGGTATAATGGAGAAAGAAAAGGAAGTTTAAGAGGTGGATAAAAATTCTAGAGCTCACTTGGTGCTATAAGAAGAGAAGCATCGTTTTATCATTTAGAATATTATCATTCAGCCACAGATTATTTTTTTTTAAGATGAGTAGATTCTCTTTCGATTGATGAATTACTGGATAGACAATTACAAAGAGTGAAGATATCATCATTGCATAAATACTAATTGATAAAAGACAAAAAATCTTCTTATCAGCTATATCTGCAAATAAGACACTTAGTCACAAATAATTTACATGCTAATAATTGGCAGATGATGAATCATGTAAAAAAATAAATAAATATTTCTTCAGAAGTATATAGATCTCTCACCTCTTAGCTAAACCTCCAGGAATAGGACCAGGCCAACGTTTTCTAAGGATAACTGAAGGCCAGGATCGTGCAATTGCAAACTGCCAGAGACCCTCCGCTCGGAATATGGAAGCCCACTGCTTACACACACATGATATTTGAACCCACTCAAAAATAGGGACCCGAACAAAAATTTCAATTAGGAGATGATCAGGGAACTTGCAAAAAATATCACTGCTGTGATCCATTATTCGGTTTAGCCTGAAAAAAAGACATGGCCAACTCTTAGTTGATGACAATTTAGCAATCATGAGCGTGCAAGTACAATGAACATTATTTTAGTAACTTGAAGTAATACCTTAGAGCATATTGGCCAGACATCAACTAGTTAAAAATTAGCAAAATTTGACCGAGAAAATTAATTAGTTAGAATAAAATGAGAGGACATAGATGCATGTACAACACACACCAAAAAACAAAAAAAAAAATAAATAAATAAAAGGAAGAAGAAGAAGAAGAAGAAGAAGCATTTCAAGTACCAGGTTATATTTAAAATGTAAATACACCAAAGATTTCTTATTCTACTACTGATTCCGCTGATTCATAAAATCAGCCACTCAAATATATAAGAAAACCTTCAAATCCTTCATAACTCCCATTTTTATTTTGAACTCTCAACAATATGTTTTCCATTACAAAACATTATATCTTTCTGTTTCGCTTTAAAAGACTTTCCACACTCGTGCAGATCATCTATAATTAGAACTACTTCAATCAACAAATAAGTTGTGCGAATATATCATATTGAAACATAGAAGGTTTTCAATCAACATGATGTGGGAAGTTGCTATCATGACACAAAAGAATCACAAAGGACATCAGAACTTCATAATAAGAAAAGTGTCTATTCTCAGAATAATACCAATGATTAGAAGTAAATCAAAGGACTCCTGATCAAGCCTACCATTCACAGCCCAATAACAAACTAAATGACTCAAAAGAACTGAAGAGATTTTTTTTTTAATTAAAATGAATGTTCTCAAACAAAGAAACAAAGCCTAGTTGATCATAATTATCCTGTAAAACTATATGAAGTGCGCTTGTCAATTGTGAGGAGTTGAACTCAGCACAAAGATAACAGCTCTGTTTGCTTATTGTCTACTGCAAAAATTAGTCTAGGTTATTTGCAGTGTACTTTAAATAAGTTCTAGAAATGTCAACACCCTATCCTCCGCTCCTACCCTTAATGCTGATTTTCAAACCTTCCCATAACACAGAGAGCTGAAGACCCATCCAGCAAAGCTAAAGCCAGGAAACGGTTTACAATCCTTTAAATTTTGTCAGCGGTCACTGTGGTACTGATGACAACCTTGTGCAATGCAATAATAAACATTGCCTTAAAAAACAAATTTTTTATCAATGTCTTATCAGTATGATAAACTTGCTCATATTATAACCCTACTTTGAATTGAAACCCATAACAATACCCTAACAAACAACCTCGCACCAGTTTTAAGAATTTATGATAACCTTATGTTGGGGAAGAGATACGGAAAATTTATTCGAGAGATCCAAAACAAAACTTAGAATAGAAGCACACAAGACAAGGATCACAGAAAGTACAAAAAACACTAGGATTTAATGTGGAAAAACCCAAGAAAAGGGAAGAAACCACAGTGTCACATCACATAAAGAAGTACACTATAAAAAATGAGGAGAATTATACAAATTACACCGCACTCAAGCCTCTCCACACCTTGGAACACTTCAAGAATTCTCTCCTCTCTTTCGCACAAGATAAATCTCGAAATCCAACTTCAACACCACACAGATCCGGCAGAAAGATGTAATTTTAGGCCTTAACTGCTTGAATGAGGTTACTTGAGTCAGGCGTTGCGGTACCCCACTCCTGGCACCGGGGCGCTAACCTCAAGGTGCTATGGTGTCAAACGCTCTGTTTTTTGACCTATACATGGATCTAAGTCGGGCGCTATGACGCCCCCTCCTAGCATTGGAGCAACGAGTGCTCGAGTTCCAAGCGTTTGGTTGCTTCATTCGGACGTTGCGGCACTCAATATAGAAAAATTTTCTTTCAGGGGCGGTGTCCCCAAACCCAAAATAGAGGGGCACCTCCGTACCCCCCAACAAACACATCGTTAAGCATGAAAAGAGAAACTAAGGGCTTCGAGTGAAAAATTGATCAACACAATCATGCTTAACATAATAATACCTTACGCCTAGCCTACAATGGATAATCATGATAGAGAGGTCACTATTTTTCTCCTTTAAACAATTTCAAAAGAATAAGGCAAATTATTTCTTTAAAAAAGAAAAAAAAAGCTTAGAAAATTGTTCAAACTTGTATAACTGCTCTCAAACATGAGAATCATTCATCATAACATACATTATCTAATATAAAGAACAAAAAACATAATACTATTAACCTTTAAATTCTAAAAAACTAATAACCGATAAAACAAATTATCTTTAACTTGAAGAGAACTGTCGTAGGAAAAATATATGAACATGGATTTAGAAAGCCATGATCAAGTAAGAGAGAAATGCAAGAATATAATTCATAGTGAAATCACATAAAAATAACTCCTAAATGAACCTCTGTGATTTTTTTTTTTTACTTCATTACTTTATATGCACCACAAGTTTAATAAGGTTATGAACTTTTTGAATACCTTGTCTCCCAAAAGCAATATTTGAGTAAAATTAATTTAAAATCTTCATGAATTTGTTACCAAAAGTGGAACTTCCTCAACTTTTAGGTGATCAATTAACAAGTCCATTGGACTCATCAAGGGCACTTCTTCAACCCTCATAATTTCTACTTCTTTGATGCTAGGACAGAGCAAATCTAGGGCGACTCGCATGTATAGTTTTCTTATTTTTTGGGAGCAAAACCCCTAGCTAGTTTTGTTTATTCAAATCAACCCAATCTTCAACTTGAAAAGATACCTTCATAACACTTCACGAAAAGATACCGACCGTCATAAAAGATTCACTCAAACTTCATACTATCCATTAACTTAATTCACTATGAGTTGTGAGCCTAAAAATACAACCAAGTGTTTCACCTCAATTCCAACCATGAATTTCAATCCCATGATTAAAGCCCGACTTGGTTGTTATTAGCTTATAAAAAAATTCTAATTGAATATGTTTGCACAATCACCACACGGCTCTTTAAGACCATTTCATTAGCGAATTTAGAATGTTCAAAGATTCCATCAACATACAACATCTACAATGAATCTTCTCCAATTGTCACCTTTCTGTCGACATCAATATTAGTGAAGTCCACTAGATAGTTGACAAGGATATGGGCTTTGATGGCTTGCTCCGTCTATATATGATTAACAACTCGCTCAACTTCATATCACATTTTAACAAAACTTTCAAAATAGTTGGTTTTGTTGAGTATGGTTTTAAGCATGTTGTATATCAAGACTTATATCGAGAATGTTGGAAATATGGCTTGAGTCATAGAACTATAATTATCAATGCTCATGTCAGTTTCTCCATGAATAAATATCTCAACTCAACCCACCGAGTTTAGATTGATAATATCTATGCACATTCCCTATTTGTCATTCATATTTTACACGATCACCTCATTAGAAATCTAATCGAAATTTGTACTCCCTTTATAAATTTTGACCTAAAATAGCTTCTAGAACTCCTACCTAATGAGTTTTACAAGGGTGGTAACTATCTCTCAATTTATTGTTTGATAGATCTATCCTCCTTTCTGATAGTAACCTATGGTAGGCAACATTAACATATAGTTTAGCATTTGGATGGCTATTAACACAAACATTTTAACGTCATCTCAAAGCATTTGAACTAGTTGTTCTCAATGTTGTGGGCCAAAAAAGATGCTAATTCAATGAGTGTGCTTCAAATACTCCCTCAACGATTTAATTTCTTCTATGCTTCAGAGATCTCTACCCTTGCATCCTCGTTGACTTCCAATTGCAGCACTTCATGTACACTTCCTACAGCTTAAAATAATAAGCCTTAGTTGCACCAACACTCCCAACAATGTTATTTTCCATCTCTCCGCTAAGAACTTAATTTCAATATAGTAAGTGGAGATCATTGCTCTAAAATTGTTCAAAAGTAGTCGCTCAAAAAATGACATTGCAAGTGGTGGATGCATTTGTTATGACTAAGTCGGACATAATACTAATGTTTGCATTCTCCTCGTATGATGAACAATGTGATCATGTCTTCCGCTTCATTTATTTCTCCAAAAAAATCTAAAGAGTGGACTTTTAGTTGAAATTAAATTGTTTCAAAATGATGTCAATATAACTCTTGATATCAATCAAGATGCTCCACATCCAAAAATTGGATAATAAAGTTGTGACCGCTATTACCTTGTAGAAGCGGTTCTCATTGGTCAATCTATCAGCTTAAGCGAGGGTTATGAGTACAAACCTAGTATAGGGTGCTTTGAAAATAGTCGTTGATTTCACCTCTCTTGATCAAACTTGTTTAAAGTTAGCATACCAAGATGATTTTGTTATTGCTCCTCCATGACTGGCTGACACCATGCCAGTGATATGAGTTGCCTTGTTTAGGACTGGCTTGCTACTCCACTTCTCTAACGGTGGCCTCGTTGTTATCTTTCGAGGTCAGCCATAATGAATTCCTTTTAACTTTTTGGCCTTGATATGTTCTTCCATAAAATTCCTTAAATGTTAACAAGCATCCATATCATATCCATAAAATTTCTATAGAGCGTGCAGAACTTAATCAAGTAGCATAAGTGTGCTCTTGCTCTCATGGGTATCAGCCACTTAAGAAAATCTTTATTTTGTATAGCTCCATAAATATAACCATCAATAATTATAACACGGTAATCATCAGTTAGCGGAAAGGCTAATGATCCCAAATGGCCTCTTAGGTTAGCAAGTTATCAACTGGCGGTAGGAGTGATTCAATCAACTAGAAGTGTGACCCTCTCTCTCCTCTGTTTGGGATTTAGAACAGTTTTATGATCGCTTGGACGTCACTAAAAGTCCCACCTTTCTAGAACCTCTCTTAAGCGAGTTGAAGTAAAGACACAACTACATTGATGTACAGCTCAATGTTCATATGACTATTAGAGAGTTCTAATAATTCTACCAACGTCTTTGGCTACTACAAGTCAAGGGCGTATCTAAATGGACCTTCTTACAAGCGCCGAGAGAGGGTAAAGTGGGTGATTGCAAGTTCTAAGTCATTTATTTTCAGCATCGCTTTTTGAAGCATACAATAAAATTCCCGAGAGATACCAATTATTGCCTTATCATCAAACTAACTTGTTAGTTCTTCAAAGGCCTTTGGGCACTGATAAATTGTAAAACAAACCTTTTGATTTTAGCAAAGAAAATGATGACTTTCAATGGCAAGCAGGAGGACCATGTAAGATATAATCCTCTGAAAATAGTAAGAAGCAAGAGACATTTTAAAGTATAATTGATGTCAAGTAACAAAGTGGCCACCAATAAGTAAGCCACATATTTGGTCAGGTCAGTTCTTCCTATTTGTGATTGAAGGTGAATCAACTTAAACTTTATCAGAGATTTGACTTGTGCAATCTCCCTACAAAATAAATTCATCAGCTGGGACTTTCCCTTTCGCCTCGTTTAGACAAGAAAGGGGACTCCTCGTTGCTGATAGGATAGTCAGTCTTACCTACATGTAAAGAGATTAACGCACAAGGGCTGCCTTCATATGATTGAATATGAGAATTCATCCTAATGAGTACACCAGTACTGCTACCTTGGGTGTGTAATTCAGATGTCTCGTCAAATGAATAGATTAGTGGTTGTCTCTAAATGAACAGCAGTTCTTTTGTTGCAGATATGTTAGAAGCAATGATCAAAATCCCAATGAGTACCCCAGTACTGCTACCTTGGGTTTGTAGTTCGGATGTCTCGTCAATTGAATATATTAGTGGTTGTCTCTAAATGGGCATAGTTTTTTGTGCTTCAAATGAATGCCTTCAAACTTGATCTCATCTAGCAAAATCAAAAGTTGTGGGTTTCGCAAACAAGAAAATGAACGGATAGCAACTCTTCCCCCAACTTCGATAAGATAATATTCGCCCCAAAAAAAGACAAGTTCTTAAAAGGTTTTCATGGCTGATTCTTAACATGATTGCATGTGTGCTCGCTAAATAGGCATAAGAAAGGTTTTAGAGTATAGAAAGCATACCTCAGTTGGAGATATGACCAACTGGCCGAATCGATCAAGTTCCCCTCAAGCTTGGGAAAGACAAAAATGGCCTCTTAATCGCCTCGCAGCAATCTATAAATCTTATGGAAAAATAGACGGCCGAATCGCCAGCGCTGGCGACGCAGGAGAAGCGAAACTGAGCAGGCCATTACTGCGGTTTAATAAATAAAAATTAGTATAAAAATATTTAAGTTCTATTTAAATAAATATTTTAATACAAATAATAAGATTTAAAATGTGGTCTCCACCCTTAACACTCAACAGTTTTGTGTTTAGGGATTTCAATAGGGCTGTCAAAATGACTCGTTTTTCATGAACACTTCGTGTTTTATTTGTTAAATAGCTCGTGTTCAATTCATTCACTAAACATACAAGTTAAATGAAAATAATTTTAAATAATTGATGAGTATCATTTTTAAATAATTTAATTTGATGCAAGACTACAAAGATTTATAATTAATTAAAATTATTAATTAAAAAACAGAATAAAATATATTTAATTCTTTAAAATAAATATTTTAATATAAATAATAAGATTTAAATCTCACCCCTACCTTTAACATCCTACGGCTACGTGACAGGTTGTCAAAACAGCTCGTTAAGAAAACGAGCAAAACACGAACAAACTTTTGAGCTTGATATATAAATGAGCCGAACACAAATAATGATATTTTTTAACGAGACGAATACGAGCTGAGCTTGGCCTCGCTCAAGCTCGGCTCCTTTACACCTCTAGATGTCAAAACAGTGCGTTGCTTGCAAACAACTGGTGTTCGACTCAATAAGGAAATGAGCCGAAGAAGAACAAAATTTTTGCGCTCGATATATTAACAAGCTAAACATGAACAATTGTATTTGTTAACAAACCGAACATAAGCAGAGCCTGGGTCGCTCAAGCTCGGCTCATTTGCACCCCTAGTTGTGAGAGAGGCTACTTCGTGTGTTGAGAGAAGGGCTCTCAAAATGACTAGTTGTTTGTGGATAGTATGTGTTCGATTCACCCATTAAGTAAATAAGCCGAACATGAATAATTTTTTTGCGCTCGATATATAAACGAGTCAAACACAAATAAATATGAACAACATGCTAAGAACTTTAATAAGGAAGCTGGAGGCTAAAGTTGATGCTTCTTCTAAAAATGGTCTATATGATATTAACAAATTTTTTAATTGAATAATATAAATAGACAAGTTTTTTTATAAGTATTTGAGGAGTGATAATAAAAAAAGCTACTTTTGTATGGTGGAGCGTATTTGTGATAACTATTCTTGTAATATTTGGGCGACCTGGTAAAACCTAATCATACGATCTGATATTTTTTTCGTAATTATTTCATACATATATATATATATATATATATATATATATATATATATATATATATATATATATATATTCTAGAAAACGATTTTATGTTTGATTTATTAGTCCACTTGTTAGAATTTTAATTTGTAAAAATTTTGACTCATTGAAATTGACTTTATGATATTTAAATAATTTATCTGGTTATAATATTTATACGCGATTCACTAACTTTCTTCTCTATATTATCGAGCACCTTTAATTTTATTTTAAATATATTTTTAATTATTTCTATGAGTATCATAAATAGAAAAATAAAAGATTTTTTATTGGATTTATTTTTTTTTAAGAAATTAGTTTCTATTTGAAAAGTTAATTCTTTGGAACCATGTAGTATTTATTTTATGAATCATTTCCACCACTGTGTGTTAGACACGATATCTTATTTATTAAATATTTTTTGATAACTTGTTTAATTTTTAACTTGTTCAGATAAGGAGATTTACATAAAGTTTATATTTAAAAATATAACAATTAATATAATTACATTTATATCATTTTTATATAAAAATCATAATTCTTTTTTTAATATATATATCATCCCTGTTTTTGCTTCATTCTGCTTACCTGTAAAGATATTTTTAGAAAGGGAGAGAAAGAGGGCAAAATATTACATCCGGACTACGCACGTAGAGTTACGTGCGGAGCCCAATCTACGGGAGACACGTGGAATCCCGCAATAACGCGGAATAACACGGGAATAACACGAAGAAATATTCATCGTGTTACTCCGCGGTTAGCGGTGTTTTGGGCGGAATAACGCGGGGAATATTCCTCCGTGTTATTCCGAGTTATTCATGTGTTATTGCGGTAGTATTGTAACACCGGGAATATTCTCCCGTGTTATTTCGCGTTATTCCCGTGTTATTCCCGCTCGAAATACTATTCCTCAATATTATATATATATATATATATATATATATATATATATATATATATATATATATATATATTGCAAAAGAAGCCCTAGGGCCTATATTAATTTAAAAACGGTTACAAAGGCTTGAGGAGAAGGCCCACGGAGCCCTTCCTCTTCGATACAAAGTTATCAAAAAGATCCAAAATATTGAACAATTACAAAAACAAAAGTCAAGTGCGGGAATGTGATACTCTCGCTCTGTTTCTTGGAGATCTATGGAATAATCTCTTTAATGCTACTCCATTGCCCTGAGTCACCGAGGTATCATCAAATAAGAGTGTAACCCCAGGCTTCTTCTTCCCTCGAGAATGATATACCTGCCAGTCTTCTCCATCATCTTCTTCTTCCGCTTCTTCTTCTACTTCTTCCTCTTCCGTAGAGTCCTGTTGATTCTTGCCGGTGGGTTCGACAATTGGTAGGGGAATTCTTCTTTTTCTGCTGAAAGTTTGAATGTATCTGTTAGAGCGAACAGCTGAAGTAGCCCCCTGGACGGCTTGCGGCACAGGAAGTAGTGTCGCACTTCCAGCTTGTTCGGTAACCACTGTAGTCTCCGGAGTGGCAATTTGTATAACCGGCTGAGACTTCTCCCCGACAGCCATGTCAGCTGAGTTATATATATATATATATATATATATATATATATATATATATATATATATATATATATATGTATGTATGTATGTATGTATGTATGTATATATGTGTATGTATGTATGTATGTATAGATATATACATATTATATATCTATATCTATATATCTACACACACACACACATACATCATACATACGTACATACAGACAGACAAACACACACACACACACACATACATACAGAGACACAGACAGACACACACACACACTCACACACACACACACACACACACACACACACACACATACATACATACATACATACATACATACATACATACATACAGACAGACAGACACATACACACACACAGACATACACACAGACACAGACACACAGACATAGACACACAGACACACAGACACACATACACACATACACACAAACACAGACACAGACACACACACACACACAAACACACACACAATACATACAGACACACACACAGACACACAGACACACACACAGACACACAGACACACAGACATATACAGACAGACACACAGACACAGACACACACACACATGTACACACGTATGTACGTACGTACTGTAAGAAATTCATGTGTGAACTTTATGACACAAATTTCAAAGATACATAATAGCCAAGATCTTTTAAATTCGTGATTTTTACATATCTATAATAAAGTAACGCATACCTGTATTCATGACGAAGAAATTTGATCTTGAAGAAAATTGATCACGAAGATATGGAGTTTCTCTCTCAATCCGCTTAAAACTTTCTGTACTTTCGATGGAGAGAAATGTACGTGGTGTGTTGGGTAGAGAGAGGACCCATTCTCACTTTCATGCTCTATTTAACCATCATCCATCGAGGGGTTACTAACCTGATAAGATTTATGACAATTAAATAAATTAATTGATTTTTATTATTAAAATCGATGACATAAGTTAGTAACCTCTATTTATTTAGGGGTTACATGAGTTAACAAATAAATATCATAAGTTATCATAAGTTATGACATAAATAACATAAGTTTTCATGAGTTATAAAAATGAATAACTTAAGTTATCATTTATTATGACATAAGTTATAAGTTAAGAAATTAAATAACTTAAGTTATCATGAGTTATAAAATTAAATAACTTAAGTTATAATTCATTATGACATAAGTTATGAGTTAAGAAAATAAATTACTTAAGTTATCATAAGTTATAAAAATAAATAACTTTTATTATAACATAAGTTAAGAGTTAAGAAAATAAAGAACTTATGTTATTATGAGTTCTAAAATAAATGACATAAATTATTGATAAATTATTAAAATGAATGTGAGCCACAAAATAAAAATTTAACATTCTCCCACTTGGCTCACTTAATTTTAATAGTACGTAACATACTGCATAAAATGTAAAATAAATCCTTCTTTATATTGGTTAAATCATAAATTATTTAATAAGTACGGAATTAATATGAATCATGGCGGTTGTGCATCAATTTATCGACACGATCCCTTCCATGTATCACGATATCAATTACATACTTAGCATAATGAGAATTAACATCATGGTCCCATAATGTCTATTAGAAGACAAATCTTGTTGAACATCGAGCAAAATAAAGTGTACTACTAACGATAAAAACAAGATTTATAAATATCAGAAACAAGAAAAATTAAGCTCAATGTGTCAAAATATGAAGAGCATAAAACTAATAAAGGGTTTTGGTAATGCCCATTCTCACGACATGTTCGTTAAATGTCTTCGGTGGCAACCCTTTCGTTAAAGGATCTGCTATCATGAGATTGGTGCTAATATGCTCGATTGACACCCTTTGTTTCGAACTTCTTCCTTAACGGCAAGATATTTTAATTCCATGTGTTTAGCACCTTTGGAATACTTGTCGTTTTTGGAAAAGAAGGCTAGCTGCGGAGTTATCACAATAAATTTTCAGCGGCTTGGCAATATCGTCGACAATTCCAAGTCCCGAAATAAAATTCCGTAGCCATAAACCCTGAATTGTGGCTTAAGCAAGCCACAGATTCGGCTTCCATAGTGGAAGCAGCTATGATAGTACGCTTCGCACTTTTCCATGAGATTGCTCCTTCAGTCAAAAGGAATAGATAGCGAATGTTGATTTTCTAGTATCAACACATCCAAGTAAAATCTGAATGCGAATATCCTTTCACTTCGAGATCTTTAGATCTTCATAAGTGAGCATGTGGTCCTTCGTTCCTTGTAGATATCTCGAAACTTTCTTTGCGGCTTTCCAATGATCTATTCCTGGATTACTTTGATACCGCCTGAGCATCCGACAACAAAGCTAATGTCCTGATGCAGTGCAAGTCCGAGCATACATTAAGCTTCCAACAATAGATGCATAAGGAATTTCTTCCATTTGTTTGCGTTCCAAATCATTCTTTGGACACCTGCATAAGGCTGAATTTATCTCCTTTTGAATTGGAGCAACACTTGCTTGAACACCCTTCTATATTGAATCTCTTAAGAACTCTTTCGATATATGTTTTCTGAGACAACCCTAACAATCCTTGTGATCTATCATGAAATATTTCAATTCAATCACATAGGATGTCTCACTCATATCTTTCATTTCAAAGTTCTTAGAGAGAAAATTCTTTGTTTCATATAATAAACCAAGATCATTAGTAGCTAACAAGATGTCATCGACATACGAATGAGAAATATGATCTTGCTCCCACTGATCTTTAGATATATACACCGATCAACGAGTGTTTTCTTTAAATCCGAAAGGACGTAATGGTATCATTGAACTTAAGATACCATTGTCGGGAAGCTTGCTTAAGTCCGTATATTGATTTCTTAAGTTTACACACCATGTGTTCTTTTCCTTGACCGAAAATCCTTCGGGTTGACTCGTATGAGACCTCTTCATCTAAATTCCCATTCGAAGAAGTCTGTTTTCACATCCATTTGGTGTAACTCAAAATCAAAATGAGCTACTTAGTGCCATGATAATTCTAAATGAATATTTCTTAGAAACCAGAGAAAATATTTCTTTATAGTCGATGCTATCTTTATGAGTGAAACCTTTGGCAACAAGTCTGGCTTTATATCGTTCAATATTACCATTCGAGTCGCGCTTAGTCTTAAAGACCCATTTACACCCGACTCTTTTACAACCTTCAGGTAATTCAACGATATCCCAGACTTTGTTGTGTTCCATTGATTTCAACTCATCTTTCATTGCATCTAACCATTTAGAAGAATTTGCACTTTCTAGGGCTTGTGAAAATGAAACTGGATCTTCATTGACTCCTAAGTCAAATTCAGACTCATGTAGATAAACCACATAATCGTCAGAAATAGCAGGCCGTTTTTGTCTTTGAGACTTTCTAGGTGCTACTTCATGTGGTTCATCTAAAGTAGGTTCATTAGTGACAGTTTCATTATGGGGTGTTTGATCATTTATTTGTTGTTTATGTAAGTTGTCAAGCTGTTCAACAACTGTAGGAATAACAAGTTGAGAAGAAATTTTGGCTAAAGGAACTTGATCCCTAATTTCTTGGATCTCCGCTTTACGTGGTTCCAAACTCCCACTAACTTCACCATTTTCGATGAACTTAGCATTTCCGAGCTTGATGATTCTTGTCTTATGGTTAGGACGATAAAATCTATACCCTTTAGATTTTTACGGATAACCAATAAAATAACCACTTGATTGTTCTTGAGTCCGATTTCTTTTCATGTGGATTATATATCCTTATTTCTGCCGGACAACCCCAAACACGGAGGTGCCTTAAACTAGGTTTTCTTCACGTCCACGATTCAAAGGAGTCTTTGGAGCGCCTTACTAGGAATCTTGTTTAACAAATATGCGGCGATCTTTAAGGCATGCATCCACGATGATGAGGGTAAAGAAGAATTACTCGTCGTACTCCTAACCATCTCTATTAGAGTACGGTTTCGTCTTTCTACGACACCATTTTGTTGTGGTGTGTGCGGCATAGTGTACTGAGCACATATGCCATTAGTTTGAAGGAATTTAGCAAATGGACCTGGACATTGACCGGATTCATTGTAACTTCCATAATATTCACCCCTCTATCGGACTCGATAATTTTCACTTTTATGTCTAATTGTCTCTCAACCTCGGTTATATACACCTTGAGGCATCTATAGCTTGAGATTTTTGATGTAATAAGTAGACATACTCATAACGTGAGAAGTCATCGATAAAGGTGATAAAAAACTTTTTTCCACCAAAAGATGGAGCATTAAATGGTCCACAAACATCGGTGTGTATAATATTTAGGAGTTGTGTGCTTCTTGTAGCAACTTTCTTAAGGGTGTGTTTTGTGTGCTTTCCCTTAATACAATCCACACGAGAGGCCGAGATCGGTAAAATCTAATTCATTAAGAATTTCATTTTTTACTAATCTTTCAATTCTTTCTTTAGATATATGACCCAAACGTTTATGCCATGAAATAAGCTGAATTTTCATTCATAAAACCACGTTTAGTACCAATATTATGATGCGAAGTTATCGAGTCTCGGCGAAAAGGTTATCGAGTTTAAGCTTATATAGACAATCACAAAGAATACCGGAACCTATGAGATGATTGTGTTTAAGTAAGCTGAAATAACCGCTTCCAAATTTAAAGGAGTATCCGATAGAATCGAAGTTTAGACAATGAAATTAAATTACGAGAAACGAAGGGACATAAAGTGTTTGAAAAAGGTCTAAATGATGTCCAGTATCTAAAATTAACCGGTAGGTTCCAATGGCTTTAACTGGTGCTTTGACTCGATTTCCCATGAAGACAAACTTTTCATTTGGGTTTATGATTTGGGTTGTAAGGAATCCTTGCATCGTATTAGAAACATGAGTGGTACAATCAAAATCATTCCACCAAGTATTATAAAGAACTTACGCAAATTTTATTCAAAACATATAGAAACACAAGGTTTATCTTTCTTTCTGAACCAGTATTTGCACTTCTGACACTCATTTCGATAGTGTTGGGCTTTCTGCAAAAATGACACTTAATTCCTTTATGTTCCTCTTTGTGAATTGGGACGGAAGACACATTAACCTTTAGTGGTCTTTGCTTGCCCTTTCCATTCTTCTTTCCGGAGTTTCTTTACGACTCTTCTTTGGTGACCCATGAGATTAATGGAGTGATTTGCTCCTTTCTTAAGCCTTGCTTCCTCTTGAATGAGCATACATTGTAGTTCATTCACATTCCACTTATCTTTCATGGAGTTATAGTTCATGTGAAATGGACCATACTCAGGAGGCAAGGAGTTAATGATAAATTGCACGAGGAAATTTTCATTCACTTCCATTCCCGAGGTCTTAAGTCTTCTTGCTTATGTTTGTCATTTCAACGACATGCTCATGCATAGTACGAGAACCATCAAATTTCATGTTGGTTAACGTACTCGATAGTGTCCCATCAGTGACTTATCGGCGAGTCGGATTGAGAACAATTCTCGGCAAATTTCATAAATTCCTTAGCACTTTCGGTGTTAGAAAATGTGCTCTTAATGTTGTTTGCTATAGTCATTCGCATAAACATCGAAGCTCAATCTGTTCGATTTTTCCCGAAGCTTTATAGAAAGATACTTGCTCGGCATTACGAGAATTAGTAAGAGCGGGGGTTTCTCGGTCGTGAGTGCCGAATCAAGATCCGAACACCAAGGTGAAGCTGGACTTGCTCGCGCCATTCGGAGAAATTAAGCCCATTGAATGTTTGAACGGATGTAGCTTGCGAATGAAGAGAAACGAGGAGTAGTTACTGCGAAATGAATAAAATATGCTTAAGTACATTAATGCTTTGAACATTAAACTTACATAGATATTCATATGAAATCGGATTAAAATAATAATTGTAATAATAATAGTGTATTGAAATCTCCTTTGGGTGATATAACAATACACGATAATAAACATAATTGATGCTTAATTTAAATTTAATAATTGATAATTGTTTATACTCAAATTAGATATGCTTATTATCTTTGGATATATAAACATATCTTAACTAAGTATATAAATAGATTACAATTATATTCAAAGATTATAAAACAAATGATCAACCTTTGGGCGATCCAGAAATATTTTATAATCGATGATTTTTAATATTTTCGTGATAAAATACTAAATTATTTCATAATAAGCATCATGAACTTGTGAGTAATTGAATTTATTTAATTTGACGTACTATTAAACTTACTAATTTAGTCACTTTGGTGACTAACAAATTAAACATAACATCGACATCGAATAAATAATAAATTCGATCATATCAATTTACTTTAGTAGTCTAATTCAAGATCTAATTCGCAGCGGAAATTTAATATAATTAACATAAATAAAATTATATGAAAAATCATAAATTTAGTAATCAAGTCTACGATACCACATGTAAGATATTCGTATGTGAACTTTATGACATAAATTTCAAAGATACATAATAGCTGAGATCTTTTAAATTCGTGATTTTTACATATACATAATAAAGTAACGCATACTCGTATTCATGACGAAGAAATTTGATCTTGAAGAAAATTGATCCGAAGATATGGAGTTTCTCTCTAATCACTTAAAACTTTCCGTACTTTCGATGGAGAGAAATGTACGTGGTGTGTTGGGTAGAGAGAGACCGATTCTCACTTTCATGCTCTATTTAACCACCATCCATCAAGAGGTTACTTAACCAATAGGATTTATGACAATTAAATAAATTAATTGATTTTTATTATTAAAATCAATGACATAAGTTAATAACCTCTATTTATTTAGGGGTTACATGAGTTAACAAATAAATATCATAAGTTATCGTAAGTTATGACATAAATAACATAAGTTTTCATGAGTTATAAAAATGAATAACTTAAGTTATCATTTATTATGACATAAGTTATAAGTTAAGAAATTAAATAACTTAAGTTATCATGAGTTATAAAATTAAATAACTTAAGTTATAATTCATTATGACATAAGTTATGAGTTAAGAAAATAAATTACTTAAGTTATCATAAGTTATAAAAATAAATAAACTTTTATTATAACATAAGTTAAGAGTTAAGAAAATAAAGAACTTATGTTATTATGAGTTCTAAAATAAATGACATAAATTATTGATAAATTATTAAAATGAATGTGAGCCACAAAATAAAAATTTAACACGTACGTACACACACAGATGCACGCGCGCGTGCGCGTGCACACACATCAATGAGTAGTATTTTTAAAAAATTTAAAAGATTTATAATTAATTAAAATTGTTAATTAAGTAAATATAATAAAAAAGTATTAAATTAGATTCAAATGATGTTTTAATATAAACTATAATTCTTAAATATTACCTCAACCCTTAACATCCTATGATTATGTGATTAGGATTGTCAAAACGACTCTTTGTTCGTGAACAATTCGTGTTTGGCCCGTTAAACAAATGAGCCGAACACGAACACACTTTTTTGGGCTCGAAATATAAACGAGCCGAACACGAGCTGAGCCTTGGCTCGATCGTATTCGGCTCGTTTACACCCCTAGTTGTGTGCTTGGATAATTGTATGTTATGTGCATTCAAGTGAAGTTATAAGAACTTATGCACTTATTTGCGTTTATGCATTTGGTCAAATAAGAATAAATTAATGGATAGGTGAAAGTGAAGATATACAAGGAAAAAAAAGAACAAATGGAGATATACGGGGTAGAGAAAAAATTATAAAATATTTTAAATAAAAATGAATTATTATTTTATGTTATTTTTGATATCACGTTGCTTATACTATTACTCAACATAAGCCCATTATGAATACTATTTCTTGTATTTTTGCATCATATTATACAAGCACAACCCATGATATGTTGTCATATTCTCATTGTTCTTTTAACATAAATATTATTTTTTCCTCTATGTATTAAAAGTTATGATAGATTTTTAATGTCTACTAAGTTATGGTATCTTACCCTTATTTTTTAAGATTTTTTTAAGAAAGTGCAAAGCTAAAGTTAGCTTGAGGCTATTGATTAAAGTTGAGAGCTAGTCTTAGATATGTTGTTACTTTATATCTATTTCTGACAGTCATGGGATATATATATATATATATATATATATATATATATATATATATATATATATATATATATATATATATATTGGAGAGATTATATCATAAATATTATATAAACTTTTTTTTATTAAATATCAATGATATGATATGAAAGAATTTTGAATATTTTTGCTTTATGATAGTTGATAATTTAGTGGCTCTATATTTATGAAAATTAAAAAAATAAATTTCTTTCATAGATTTTGGAAGATTATTTAATTATAGCGACTTTGATATGATGGAGCCCACCTCGATATAAGAATTTGTAGTAGGTTAGGTCAAGACGGTTATTTTATTGGTATTAGTGCAATAAATTAAAGAAATTAACTTACAGCTGGAAGTATATGAATGATTAATAAATGAGTGGTAAGATTTTGTATAGTTTAAGATTATTTATTTTCTATATTTTTATGGGTATTTTATTAATTCATTTTTCATGCAAATTAGGTGTAAGTATTGAGAAATTATGGATCCCATAAGTCAAGATGTAACATACGAATAGAGATCCAATTAGGTTGGGGTGGTACATAGCAAGTGGCAGATATAATTTCATATTTAATGATTTAGTTTTTAGTGACCCAATTAATGGGTGATGCTCAGTGCAAAAATATCAATTTTGAGAATAAGGGATGAAGATAGATATTTAGAATTAATCTTGAGATCAAAACTGTCTCTTTTTAAGGGGTAGTGAAGCCTCAAGTAGCTAAGGATTGGTTACTTAGAACTAAAGAAGATCTTTGATAGCATATAACATCTTATAGAATTATAAGGTACACCTAATAATGTTTCTATTTGATGATAAGGTTGTGCGTCGATGCTAAGCCAATAGTGGGATTAGTTTTAAGGTAAGTTGAATGCTAAGATCATTTAGGATTAGTTTACTACTACTTTTAGGGACTCGTTTATACCTTCGACAGCCAAACAACAAATGTAGGAGACTTTTTAAGATTAGCTCAACGGAGCAAGACTATAATGACTTAGTTTACTTCACAAGCAAAACATGCTCCACAATTATTAATAGTCTAAAGAAAAAGTGCTACAATTTTTTGAGGCGGCTCAAAGTTAGTTTAGGGTACCTACTTGTTCCATTTAAGATTAGATATTTTATTGAGTTAGTTAAGAGGGAAAAATTAATAAAGAATGATATGATATCTACTCAATAATATTAGAATATGAGCTAAAAGAGATTTGGAGGGGAGGCTTCTAAAAGTGATGTTAGTGAGAAGAAGATTTAGTTTGAGCAATATAACTCTAGAAGAGTTTCTATTATTTGTAAGAGTAAGGGTTTATCTATTTCAGTGAGGAATAGTCTAGTTTGCTTTTTATGTAAAAAGAGGTATCATGGTTGATATTATTTATTTTTTAGACAGTAATTTAGGTGTGATTAATCTGGCTACGGGACAACACTATCCACAAAAAATATTCGAGAGTAGATCAAATGCTTAATAAATCAATGATAAGATAATAAGTAGGATAGTCCAATCAAAAGCTTTAGCAAGATATCATCAAGAAGGGGTGGTGGGAGATTCACCATAAGGGAAGCAAGAGAAATTTAGAGAGAGAGTATGTTACTCCAATTGCTATTGCTCGTCTAAAGTTTATAGTTTGACTTATTAGAAGAATAATGATGCACCTAATATTATGAAATTTACAATTATGATTTCAACATACCATGTAAAATTTTAATTGATTATGAAGCTGGTATATATATATATATATATATATATATATATATATATATATATATATATATATATATATATATATATATATATATATATATATAAGATTTCTTGCTTGTACAGTATACTTTAGATAAAAAAATTTCATGATCATGATACGGTTGTAGAATATCATGAAGTTAGAAATCAATGGGGTGTGTGTTTCGATCTACCGCAAAAGAAGTTTGGGATATTGTCAAACTCATGCACTCATTTATAGGATCAAACCGAAACTCTCTATTATAAAATAAGATAACATTTCTGTCATTGAATTTTTTAATGTCATAAAGGTTTAGTTGGATTATTATCAAGATCACAAGAGAATATACTGAATGAAGGCAATGATTCTAAAGCAATATATGGAAATATAAAGTGTATTTGAGTTTCTTACAGGACACGATAATACTTTGATTTATCATTGATCAAATTAAGTCCAAATGTTTAATAGAGAAAACTCCCCTTCTCCAAATAAGTTTTTCTCTCTTGTACTAGCTAAAGAAAGGACAATAATATACAATAAATTAGTTGCTGAAACATCTATTGTGACAGCCCTAGGACCTAAAAGTAAGAGATTTGACACTCCAAAAGAAGAACAAAAAACCTTCTCCCAAAAAAATCTCATGTGGACCTATTGTAAGAACAATGTGCATATCAAAGAGAAATGTTAGAAACTTCGTAAAAAACTCGAAGACAATAGTAGAAAAAATGAACTGAACAAAAATAGACAAGCCTGGCTAATGGAAATAAATGAACTCAATCAGAAAAAATTGATAAATAAAAAATTTTCTCAATTATTTAGAAAAATCATCTGCATCATGCTCACTCACTCAAAATAATGACTTCCAAATTTTGTGTTTTTAATGCCTCAAATATTCTTTTCTAAACTTGGAACCAAGCTTTAGGTGTCAATGATCACTAGACAAATATTGCCAATATCATTAAAACCAACAAGCCCAACTAATAAAATAAAACAGATATGCTATAGATGGATCTCTAACATCTATTGCAAGGTAAAAAAGATCCAGTTTCTTCCCCTTTTCTCTTCAGTAACTTAGTACATGTTCATATTCTTACAATTTATTTTTTATCAATCCATAAAATCTATCAAAAAATCATTACTGTATATTTTTACTAATCATTGTGAATTTTCGAGTCTCAATATTTGAAAATGATTACGCTTTCTTGGGGATCGAAATTAATTATCATGATACTTAATTTTCACCTACAATACCGACATCATCTAAGAATAACATTATAGACTAATATGTCCCCCCTTTCAAAAACTTTCAATGTATGTTTCCTTCTAGTGAATATAAAAATTTAGGATTTTCTTTATGAGACTTGTGAACTTGCAATACACCATCGTATTGTTTTCCCTAAAAGCAATTCAATATCCTTTCATTTTATTTTAATTTACTATAATATTTTGAGAGACCTTCCAAAATCTCTAATACTTTTTAATGTCATTTTCATTAATGATTACGCTTGAATATCTACCTTTTTATCCTTCCTACCTTTACAATCATGATAAAAAAAATCAATTCAAAATGAGTTAAAATATTCAAGTCTAATAAAGCCTTTGATTATTTTAATCACATAATATTATTCTTTTCATTAAAAATATATTATCTACCAATCTTCAAGTCCTAATAATCTCCAACAAAGTTAATTGGCAGAAAGAAAAAGTAGGCATCTTATGGAACTCAATAAGGGTGTAAACGAGCCAAACACGAGCGAGCCCAGGTTCGGCTCGTTTATATTTCGAGCCCAAAAAGTATGTTCGTGTTTGGCTCGTTTGCTTAGCGAGCCGAACAAAAACTGTTCACGAACAAAGAGCCGTTTTGACTACCCTAATCACGTAACCATAAGACGTTAAGGGTTGGGGCAAGATTTAAAAATTATTGTTTATATTAAAACATCATTTGAATCTAATTTAATAATTTTTATTATATTTACTTAATTAATAATTTTAATTGATTATAAATCTTTTAAATTTTTAAAAAATTCTTCTCATCAATATAGTATTTCAAACCAAAACAAACCGAACACGAACGAACAAATCTGTATTCGTGTTTGGCTCGTTAAAACTTGTTAACTTAGCGAACGAGTCAAACACGAGCTTCTTACCGAGCCGAACACGAGCTTTTTGCGAACAACGAGCCATTTTGACAGGCCTAGAACTCAACAGTGTTCTCCTCTTCCAAAATAAATTACCAAAGCAATATTAAAAGTAAGCTTATTCAAATTATCTCATACCTAATCAGTATACTACCTTACAAAAAATATTAATTCAAAAGTCCTTTAAAATACTTGGCAATTTTTCTTTTCACAAAAATTACTCAAAGAATGCCTCGAAAGTTTTCGGATGAATTGCCTCTGTTATGTCCACATACAATATATGGGATGAATTGCAATGTTATGTTAACAATCAAATATGGGAAAATTAGATCCATGAGCTCTCAAGTGTGTGCTCATTGGGTGTTTCCCCACTCAGAAAAGATACAAATACTATCATTCTACCACAAATAAATAATTCCTTATTTCAATGGATTTCACTTTATATTGGCAAAAAAAAAATCATTCAAACTGAGAATGTCCAATTGAGAGATAGATTTGATGAAATTTTAACCTTCCATCTAGACATCCCCAAAACCCAAAATCTAACAAATTCTAGCACTATACCTCTGCAAATCTATGTAGAAAGAAATAAATCTATAAGAAATCTCCACTGAGCTCAAGTCTAAAAACTATTATCAATTTCTCAAATAAGAGTGATCATCCCATTACCAATCTTTTACATCCCATCTCTCAATATACATTCTCCCAAATTTTTCTTCCCAACACATAAAATTTTACTAACAAATATCAATTTCAACTCCATTAAAAATGGGAATTAGAAGAAGGTCAGATGAGTAGAGATGAAATCTTGATAGAAAAAACAGACTTGGGAGGTTTGGACCTACAAAATGGGGTAAAACATCTATAAGATGCAAATAGATTTTTTTCAATTAAGTAAGACACAAGTGAAATTTTGAATTAGTACAAGGAAATCTTATATGCCAAATGACACACTCAATCCTCTTTGAATTGAATATTAAGAAATATTTGCTCCCATAACAAATATATACATGCATAATCTACATTGTTATTTCTCAAGCCACTAATCTTGAATTTTCCATACAATAGTATAATATGAAAAATACAATTTGATATAGGAATATTAAAAAGAGGTCTATATAGATTCACCATCATACTTGGCAATGCTTTAACAAATATGAAGATGTACAAAATAAATAAATAAAACATGTTCTATATGAACTAAAACAATCCCAAAAAGTTTGATTTCACAAAAACTATGAAGGGAGTTGCACACAAACAAAGCCAACAAGACAATTCACTCTTCATTAAGCACTCTTTTGAAGGAAAAACTCAATCCTCATTATACAAATTGCTCATACTTGTTTATGGTGAATGTAGAGCAATAGTGCAGAAGTCTTTGTGGAGATATTGTTCATAGCACATGGCGCCATACATATCATTTTGTAAAATGATGTAAAATATTAGAAATAATGAATGAAAATATAGCTAAATACACAAAAAAAAAAAAAAAAAGTTGAACATGATAATAAAAACAACAAAAATAATACTTTAAGTACTCAACATCTTAATAGATGAAAATTTAAGATAATGCAATTGTTTAAAATGCAATGTTTTCATAAGAAATTAAAATTGTTCAAAGAATCATCACCCTATCTAATGTAGATTGGTGCACCATAAGTAAATATCTCAATAAATACAGAAGAATAATAAATTAAGAGATAAAATGACAAGATAGAAGAAAGTACAAGTAATACTTAAACTTGAGTGTTCAATATCCCAATTATTTAAAAATCAAAATATTATAATTTTTTTTATAAATTTAAAATTTTCATAAGCATTTAAGCTGGCCATTCAATGAATTACTGTCATCATCGTAAATCAAGCAAATCTTATTTTCTTCGTCGGCATCATTATAATCTAACAAAATATAATCATCATCATCAAATGATCAGAGCTCACTATCATGAAATTAATGTGAATTTTTTTCCCATATATGTACATATGTAATAATGTATACATGAATTTGTGTCCTTATATATATATATAATGACACATACATATATACATCCATAATTTTGTATATTAAATCTTAAAAATAAACTTAAGCATATATCATGGTAGCAATGCACCATGCACCATTTTGCACCATTGACATTTATGATGTTGACAATATAACTGTTACAAGGCAATTGCAATCAAGAGAATGAAGCCCCTAAAGAGAACTTTGCGATACAATTTGAAATAAAAGACCGGAAAATACATACTTCTTGGACATAGAAGTTAATCTAAATTATGAACAAAAAAATCCCTCCCAATAATAATATGTTATGGATCTACAAAAGAAAATAAACAATAATGGCCTGCAAGGCATGTGAAATCCCACAGAAGAAGAGTTGAAGTGGGACATGGATGAAGAAAAAATTGAAGTAGACATGAGATAATATCAAAGATTAATTGAAAGATCTAGTTATCTCACACCTGGTTTGATAACACATTCCTCGTAAGTGTTATTAGTTCATGCATAAACATAAAAAAACTCAGCTTGAAGCTGCTAATAAAATTCTCAAATATTTTAAATCAAGTCCAAAGAAATAAATTATATTAAAAAAAAATCCTTTATAAATTGATGTATATACTAATGTAGACTATGTTAGATCAATTGTAAACAAATGATCCATTTCAAAGTATTGCATGTTACTCCGAGAAAATCTCATAACCTGAAGAAGCAAGAAACAACCTAAAAGCTAGTATGAAATTCGAACATCGGACAAATGCCCATTGAATCCGTGAGCTTCTATAGATCAAAGTCATGTTGAACAATTTAAAGATCAAAGTAAAACACACACGAAAATATTCTATGATAATAATACAGCCTCATTCATAATCCTATATAGCAAGATGGTATCAAACATGTGAAAATAGATAGATAGTTTATCTAACATCCAGCATCAGAGAATTTGTTGAAGAGCCATCAAATCAATAAAGGCCAACTAAAGAGCTAAACAAAGAAAATAGAAGGCCAAAGATTCATTACTTAATAAGGAATTTACATCCCACATGGATTCATATACAAAGAAAGAAAGAAAGAACCCACAGACATCAATTATAAATCCCTAAATGATCCAAAGGGGGGTAGTTGGGCAATTTTTGTGTTCATTATTGTAATTATTTGTTTTTTTTTCTTTTCTTTCTGTGTAGATTTGTACATAAATACTCATTGAAAGAATGAACAAACCAAAATTTCCTAGCCATTACCTTGACATCAATTGGAGATCCTTAAATGATAAAAAGGCAGATGCACAAGTAAGAAAATAATGAATGGATTAAACCCATATATGAAACTAAGAAGTATATGACATTGATAAGGAAAAAACAAGGAATAGCTTTCAGAAAAAGGGGATTCCTATCATTACAATCATTCAGCATCTATCTAGCATATCAGTTTGAAAGCATCAATGTAACAATAGATAAAGCCAGCAAGTAATTATGATCATAGAATATCCCTAAAATTTAGGTTAAAAAAAAAAAATCTTTTGTGCAAAAGCATAGAGGATCTTAAATCAAACAATCACAACAAACAGCCATGCATGCTTACAATATAAGATGCTAAAGTTGAGATATATATTATAGAGTATAGATAATATTTTTACATCAATTATGAGTTATTATATTTGAACCTTTAATTAAAAATATTCCTGTATCAATTTGAGAACTTCAATTAAGCTCAGTATGTTAAATGGATTCAAATTTGAGCAACTGAAAGTCACTGATAACCAAACTAAGTGCTGTAAAAAGAATGTTATAATGAATGTTAACAAAAATAAAGATTACAAATATTAAAGCATACAAGTAGTATACATTAATGATAAGATGTTGAAATTGGCTTGGGTGCCAGGAATAAACTCATTAATGGGTAGATAAATTTACAGTAAAAATTTGGAAATAGAAAGATATATGAAAAGCCACAAATAGCTAGAATGAGGCAAATGATAATGATGATGACAAAATTGATCATTAACTAATTAGTAAAAGTGAACAATTCAAAAGTTTCAAATGATAAGCATCCTAAAGAGCAAAGAAATAATACATTATTAAAGCCAATTAGCAGAGATCAAAAAATGAAGTGAGGTCCAAATGGAGCTAAACTGTAACAAACACGGCAAATTGGAGAAGATAGCAACTAGAGATTACAAATCTATTAGAAAACAAGAAATATACAAGAAATATCGTTTTATATTTCTCTGAAGACTCTGATCTATAGAGCTCAAACAACAACTTAACATGGAACCATAAAAATTAAAGCTAACTTTCTAGATTTAAGATTTGAAGATAAATTAAAGAGTATGTGGCATAAAAAAGAGAACTTTTTAACAAACCCCATTTATATAAGCAAACGGTTAGAACAAAGTTCATCTCAAGTAAAAGCACCCCTATGCAAGCTTAAGGTGTCATACGAACATCATCAACTCGGGCCTGCTATAGATGTTATTCTCCTCATCTGCCAGCACTGGGTAAGCAGCAACAAGTGTATCCTGAGCTCCAATATAAAGTGAGTTGTAAATCTTCCAGTATACCTCACGTACCTTCCTTGCTGGATGGAACAAGCCTTGGAGGCAGTAGTTCAGGATGACAGCAGCTCCTAAGGCAACTCTCATTCCTTCAATAGCCTCCATTACAGCATTTATGACATGTGGAGAAGTTTCAAATATATTAGGCCACACATAGTTCATCAGATGGACCAAAGCATCCTCGCAACCCAAACCAGCAACACCCAATGCCATGTGCTTTACAGCTGAAGCAGCAGTCTGCCTATGAACCAGATCCCTATCCATCAAAGCATCTTCCAGTAATGGTGTCACTGCATAAATGTAATCCTTTCCCATCTCTCCAATGTACTCAAAAAGAAAGGAAAGAGATTTTAAGACTCCATTTTGTACATTCAATTCTGGCACACGGTATTCATTCATAAGGGCAGGAAGAACAGTGAATGGGGAGCAGGTTTCAGCAACTATAGCAATTGCAACTGTTGTGCAAACACGATTTTGACGCTCTTGCACTTTCAAATTGTTTAATAAAGTAGCCAAAACATCCTGTGGTCCAATAGCTTTTGCAATGTACCCAAATGTGTTCACTGTAGCTCTCCTGATGCCTTTCTTATGAGCCTTTAGCATATCAAGCAGCTCAAAACATATCCTCATCCACTCTCTAGCAGGGACAAACTCAGCGCCACGATCAGCAATTCTGCCAACAAGATCAATACAGTTCTCCTGAACCTTTTCATGTCTGTTCTTCAGAATAGGAGTCAGCCGAGGAAGCAAGTCTTTGATGGGAGGAGTCATCTTGGTCATACCTATAACATTAACTATTGCCTTTAGTGCTCCCAAAATAGAACCTAAAACCTCAGGGTATTCTTCTCCAAGATACTCGTATAGAACAACACCTAAATGGCCCATCAACTGCTCTTCATGACACTGTTTCATGACAACTGCAATTCGTGAAATGAGGTCAGCTGCTTGCTGCCTTACTTTTGCGCTCTTGTTATTCAATCTCCATTTGATTGTTCCACAGATCTGAGGAAGGTAAGGCTTCACTCTCTGACCAAGAGCATTCACGACTGCACCAAATCCATTGAGCATGACATTTGCATCATCACTGGTCTGTTCCTGGAATGCATAAAGAATCCCATCAATAAGAAGCTCTTCAAGACGTGCATCGATATCAGAAGCACCCAAATTAGATACCACTTTCTCAATGGTTTCCATAACCATTCTGCGATAGGGCTCACTCTCATCTTTAAGGTCTTCCACTATCCTTCCAACAATATCTGCCACACCAACCTTATTTGCAATTTCAACAGTAGTATCCACAAGCTGCTTGTAGTTTCTTCGATCCAGGGCCATCCTCCTAACCCAGAAATTTCTGAAGAACTCTGGAAGAATATCATTTCGTATGTAATCAGCTTCCACACCTTCAGTACTTACACACTGCTTGACAACTTTCAGCACAATCTTCTTCATTTCTTCATCAGGGGATTGGAACTCACGAATAAGAATGACCATAACTTCCTTCGTGTAGTAACTCGCATAAAGTGCATCCATAAGGGGAATAATGAAGCCAATTGCCTTCAAAAAGGCTGCTAGTACCTTCCCACGGTGTGAACGAATACCCTTCCAAAGTGGCTTTAGAACTGAATCAAAACTTTCTATACCATAAGGAGCAGCCGCTTCTGCCAAAGCTGCAAGAGATAGGGCAGTAATTGTTCTGACCTTCTGATTCTCATCACTAAGCCCATGTTCAATGATTTCAACCAGAGACCTTAGGTGTGGAAGAACAGCACATCCCATGAGAATTGCAATCTGTTGCACAATTTTTATACCAGTGTGTCGTGCTTGCCAAGACTTTTTACTTTGGCAGACAGCCTTCAAAAAAGGTAGAAGAGCAGGAATTCCCAATGCGGAAGCCACCACACTGAAAGCCCTTGCAGTTGTATTCCTCACATATTCATCTATGTTATCAATATCAGGCCTCATTGCTGCAATCATTGTAGCCAAACCAGCTGCTTTGCTTAGATTAGAAATGATCTCTCTTCCCTCGACACGAGCATAATAGTCCTCATCAATTAGTAAAGGCTCAATAACCACAAGAATCTTGTGCACAAAAGGGCGAACCAACTCATCCAACTTGTACAACACCCTATCAATAACCTTCACCAAGAGATGCCTCTCTTGGTCTTCAAGTGTAGGTTGCATGAGCAAAGGCAGGATTTTATTGAAGAGAGGACCTGCTCCAAATTCCCTAGCCTTATCAGTGAGTTGCCTCAATGCTGTTTTCCTTTGTGGAGGAGTACCATTCTTCACCTTTAGCAAAAGCTTCATTATTTTCCTCTCCTTTTGCTCCTCCGGTGACAGTTCTTCCTCTTCCTCCTCATTCAAAAGAGCCCCAAAGTATTGATAATCCTCTGGCTTCATGAATGGCAACCCACCAGGTGCTTCCTTCGGGACATCAAACTGCTGTCCCCGGTTCTCTTCAGGGATTGCATAAAGTGGCGTACCAAGTGGAGTTGGAGTAGCAAGAAGCTTCCTTGCAGGAGTTCTGATGGGAACATAAGAAGCTGGTGGTTCAAGGATCTTGTAACCCTCTTGAGGAAACATGGCATCAAGTTCTTCATCAGTCAAAGGTCTGTTCCTCTCCTCAATATCCCTCTCCCACCTTAGCAAATTATACTGCTCTGGTGTCATAGGTCCCCGAAGGTTGATAGCTCCAGGAGTTGGGGTTGCCAAGTCAACCCCACCAATGGGAGTGACACCGGGAGTAAACGCTGCAGCAGGAGTTGCAGCACCAGGCAGAGGAGTGACACTCCCCATGGTAGCCGGAGTCTCATCCCATCTTGATCTTTGCCGTTTGGGAGTAGGGGTAGCCAGCCCACCAAGCTTTGGCGTAGCATCCCATGTCATCCCAGCTGGAGTTGCACCAGGGGTGGCAGCTGCTGGAGTAGCATCAGAATCAGCAAGCCGTCCAGGAGTCGGAGTCTCATCCCACCTGTTCCGCCTAGAGATTGAAGGGGTTGCATCCCCAACTCTCCCAGGAGTTGGAGTAGCATCCCACCTCCCGATACCAGGAGTTGAATCTGGGGCATCCCAATCAGAACTTGCTTTCACCTTCTTTACAGCAGAAGAACCGTCAGAATCCTGCGACTGATCCCACCTGTTCCTCCTCTTCTGAGCAGCAGCAGGTGGAGGAGCCTCAGCGGCAGCAGCCTTGTTGTTCTTCTCCTCTTCATGTTTCTTGGCCGCAGCTTTCAGCAACTCCTCCTTCTGGCGTTGAAGAGCTTGTTCTCTCATTACATCAGCGTAAGTACGAACAGATGGATCAGGAGTAGCCTCGCCTGATGCGAAAGGGTCATTACGTGCAGGGGAGATAATACGATCGAGTCGGCGGCGGCGATACTCATCTTCACGGTCGATAATGCGGGAGGGCTTCTTGAATCCGGAGTCGTCCTCACCATCGGCCCGAGGAACATCAATCAGCGACTTCGGGGCCGTGTAGGAGGGCATACGGCGGCGACCGAGAAGCGAAGCATCTCCATCCGCTTCATCATCGTCCTCGTTTACAGCAATGGATCGAGCGTAGCCCTCGAACCGATTTTCCTCGTAGAGATCGGAATCAAAGGTGACGGAGGCTAGAGGAGCTATCTTCTCCATATTCCGCCGCTCCTCCTGCGCCCTTTTGATTTCGCTATCGATGTTCTCTCGATCTATTTCCATCTTGTGCTAAACCTAATGGATCACAGGCTCTAGGAATCTAGAGTGCGTCAGGGAGATTCTTAGTCTAGAAAACAGAACATAAACGAAGATGATAAAAATTTAGGGTTTCCCACTGTGGAGAACTTACCTCGAAAGTTTGGGGTTTTGGGACGATGCCGAGGAGGCGTCGATGCCTTCGAGCTTGCCTTGTTTTTAGCTAATGAGTCGTCGGCGAGAAATGTGGCCTTTTAGGCTTGGTATTGGAGTTAAATGGGTTAATCTAAGCCGTCCATCTCCATCACCGTTTTACCATAAACCGACTTCATTTTTAATCATCGTATTATGTAAATTTTGGGGGATTTAGATGCATACCCACTTAATTCTTTATTTTTTACTTATCTAACATCTACAACATTAACTTTAAGGCCCAGTTGGTGTTTTTCAAACGCCGTCGTGGTGTTTGAAAAATGCATTCAGGCAAATTATTTTTGTCGCCCCCATAATCGCGTGAGTATTTTGTTAGGGTCTGTTTGGGACAGCTGTAGATTATTTATAATCTGCTGATAATCTGATAATCTGTAGATTATCTTGATAAGATGGTTTCTGTTTGGGGAAGTTTATTCAGAACGACTTATTTGCAGCTGTTGGTGGATAAATGACTATTCTGCCATTGTTAAGTGAAGTTGTTTACAACAAAACTGTGTAGGCGAAGTAATAGATAAAACTGAAGTCTCAAACCATTACATAGCATTTCGAATAAATAACACAGAGTGCTTACTCTCTCTTGAGTATCAAAATCCAAATTCAAAATAGCAATAGACTCTCTAATACAACCTTAAAATCCAAATTCAAAATACAACGAAATACATACGAAGAAAAAACTATAGGCAGTAGACTCCCTAATACATAGATAAGAACAAGTAAATTAGCACCCGCAGATCGCATCTGCGATAAACTCCCTCAAAGCAACCATCTCAGTTACACCTTCACCGTCTTGAGTTTCAACTTCGTTGGACTCCATCTCATCCTCAAGTAATGAATGCCCAAGAACTCCTGAAGGTTCTAGAGATACATGCAACTGGTCGTCGTCAGTCATAATGAAGTCCGTATCTATTTGAGATGGATGTCGTCAATTGAAGTTGTGAAGTGTCATTGTGGCCACAACAATATACACCTGCTTGGGAAATGAATACGACTGCATATCATGAAGAATGCCGAATTTCTTCTTCCAAACCCTGAATGTTCTTTCAATAACTCTTCCTTGCCCCTCACAAGGAGGAGTGACGTTTGTTAAACATTTCTTTTTGGCCACGGATGCTGCCACTCGCTCTCTCAAAATTCGCAATATGATATTTAGTGTCTTGATAGGGCTTCAGGTAGCCCTTTTGCATCGGATATCTAGCGTCAACTAAATAATATTTCTCTGTTTTCGAAGACACTATTAATGACAAATAATACATACAAGTAATATGTATATATAACTAATCAAACCTGGGGGCGGGTGAGGGAAACACTGCGATCTATTCTTAGTTGCATATGCAAAAATACAACTATCATGTGCACTCCCTTCCCATCCCGCCATGACAAATGTGAAACACATGTTAAAGTCACATACTGTCATGACATTTTGGGTAACTGAACCACTCCGACCGATGTACACAACCATCTCGTCGCTGGGTGGTCGGGCATCAACGTGCGTACCGTCGATTGCACCGATGCAGTCCTGCTTTGTTAGAAACTCATTACATTTTGATCGTAATGAAATGTACTAGCAAAACATACCTTGAAATATGATATGTAACGGGAATCATTTGCTATTTGCTGAGGAGTGCTAGTGAATGAGGGATCCTGTGGCTTAATAATTTGCGACGCCAAGCTAACAAGTGCTTGTACCCCTTTTGAGAAGTAACGACTAATTATTTCTGAGGAATGCTAAAATCACTCCATAACTCCTTTAATCGATTCATTCTGTGATAGAATGTATAAAGTTATAGCCAACACTTCCCTCTTTGTCATTTTAGAAAAAACCTCGGATGCCGTCGTTAAGACATAACTCATGAAGAAGATATACAAAAATAGGCACATACATTTGAAAAATGTTTATGAATCGTATCAGATGTCTAGAAAGCATCTCACCAACCCATTTATCCCCAACAAAAGAGGACGACATGCGTGGTATTCGATCAGTGCTGGAGCGGTAGTACTCTAACAACAATACTGCAATAGCTGCAGCCCATACCATTCTTCTACGACGTTCTTTCTGTGGATCCATTCTAAAAGAAAAATATGTCAGGATAAAATATATATTGTATAAATATTCGCGTCATAAATGAAATAATAAAAATACCAACTACTACGAACCACACAGAAGAATTATATATATATTTTATTTTGAAGAATAACTTAAAACCTCAAAATGTAAATAAATAAAAAAAAAATTACAGTCCTTGCATAAACTAAAAAGAAAAATGAAAATCATTTGTCCATCAAAACACACAAATATTCAACACGATGTTCAGGTCGTAATGCCATGAACATTTGCCTACGTGTAGGGTCCTCAAATTTTTTTACACATTTGGCATAGAAACGAATATCCACAAGTACTTCAGGAAGAGATTCCAAAACTCCAACACAGTCTTCGATGGTGTTGTCTGACGGAGCTGGAGGTGCCAGAGCTGTAAAAACAACAAGTCTATTGAATGAGCTTTTCACGAAACTATCCTTCTCTTTCTTCCTCCTAGCAAGCCTGGCCCTCTTTGAGCGGAAGCTGAACTCCTCTGTTTCCTTCAGGTTAATACTTGGTTCTTCTTCGTCAGGTGTCAACTGCTCAGGTGGCAAGTCATCTGGTATGTCAGTAAATCCCAACTCACTGGGGTTGAATGCATGTCTTCTTGTCGCGACTATTCCATTAAGCATTATATCTAGTTTATTCTCGAACTGTGGCTCGATACTGCACAGCCTATATTTTTTAGCTGTCGGATGTGCCTGTAATATTGCAGGGGAGAATAATTAGTGAAAATAAAGAACAACGAGAATGAACCAAATGAAGTCTAAAATTACCTCTAATTTCTCAACCTACCATTCATCTGGAGCATCGATCGTCCGCTTTACGGGATCCCAACCCAACCCGATTGAGCTACGTTTTAGCTCCTTCCAAAATTTTCACTCATTCTTCAATTGATCCCATTTGTTTTTGAATTTGAGGCGGTCATAATCCCTTCCGGTTAATTCTTTGAACCTCCTCGCAATATTTATCCAACCCTCCTTGTTAAAAAAAAGTATTTGGCCTATTTTCGAGTTCAATTTCTTTAATACACAGATTGCAAAAAATATTTGTAACTTCCTTATCCCACATAGCTGACGGGCCCCCTTCATTTGTCTTAGCCATATTCGAACTATATGTAGAAAGTATAGTTAAACAGATGAGTTAAAAATATAATATCGTATTAAACCTTTGTACAATATATATCCCGATATAACACATTCATTTATTATTCCATTCCAAAAAGATTTTTTCTAAAGATACTCATGTTTAACTTCCAACAAAATAAGAATATTCACAGGATCATATATATATATGTGCATGCAATTGTCATATTATTATCCATTTTATATGGCATAGAGTAATAATCATCAAGGAATATAATGATATGCATTTATAACAATAATTTCTAGCCATATAAAAGCTAAAAAAGTTGAGAAAATGAATAACAATAATGATGATCTTCCTCCTCTCCTAAAGGTTGTGGTTTTTTTGTGATTGAAGTAAAACAGTTGAAATCCATCGAATGTGATATGAAATATCTAGTGGTATAAACATAAAAACTGAAGAATAGACAAAATATTAGATGCAATATCAGACATGTTAGAAAGAAACATGTGGCAGATCAATGAAGTACATCAATGACTTAAAAATATAACAAATAAAAAATACAGATTCAGCAACAATGTAAAATATGCACATACGATTCAACTATTAATTCACAAGAGAAAAGTAAGCAACTAAAAAACTAATCAATGTAACAACATGTGTTAATTAAATTAGTTGTTTTATTTTTAAATTTTACTCACATCACAACATAACTTTTACTCACTTTACATAATTTCACATGAATACATACCCACTAATTTGGGGATCTAGCAATTTCTGAGAAGTTAGCAACAATGTAAATGCCCCTTTCAAGGATTGATTCCTTAAAGGAATCACTGATTCAAAGCAAAAAAATAGTTTAAAATTATGAAATGCATTGAAATTAGGGATACTGACTATCAGAAAGCATAAATAATATAAACACATGGTGATAATCATATACAAGGCATCAAAAACTGTAATCGCGGATTTCAGACAAAAATCAGCGATTTCAGAAGAAATCTCTGAAATCGCGGATTTCGCCATTGCCGCACGAAGGAGAAGAAGCAGCTTGGAGTCGGGGATGACAAGGACGAGCGAGAGAGATACCTTACGCGAGGGTGAGAGACTGGAGCTCCTCCTTTCAGTGAGGGTGAAGCATCGGGAAGAATCGGGAGGCGAGGAGATTTCTTACCCTAATGCTCGTTCCTAACATCGGACACGAGGTACGCTCGGCTTCGCATCCACAAACTGGAGGAACCAACTGCGATCTGAAATGAGAAAATTTATCATTATTATGAATGAATTTCGGGAGGCGATCGTCTCTCGAAGCTTCTACCAAATGAAAAAATTTCAAAATGTCGGCATTCACTCTAGCTGAACGGAACTTTATAATCTTCTCAAACGAAGCCCTGGTAGCTTATCTCTCATTCATCACGCGGCTCCGCTCTCCGACCCTCTCTTCTTCATCGAATCTGATCATGAATTTCACTCAAATTTTGAAGTTTTCTCCAATCTTAAGTTTCACTCAAAAGAGAAAAATTTGCGTCCGGTGTCCGGACGCAGAGCTGCGTCCGGACAACGGGGATACACTCATGTACTCTCACGTAACTCCTCTTGTAAGTTAGGGTATACGTGGGGAGTACATGTAGTCTCTCACAGACACCGGACGCAGCTCTGCGTCCGGTGTCCGGACGCAAATTTTTTTCCAAATTTTGAAGTCCTCTGATGGCCACTATAACGGTTGTGCCCTTTTTGCCAATCCCTTGATTGAAGGACCCGAAGAGAACTTTCTATATGGGGAAAAGAAAGTTTGAGCTCGTAGTGCTTTAAAGAAGGTTGTAATTGATTATGTTCTCTTTTCTAAACCTCAATAGAAGATTTTAAATAAATCCTAATTCACTACCAATCTCTTAAATCTTTTAAGGGTAGATTCATAATGTTGAAAACGTTTTATGTAATGTGTGGATTCTTATTAAAGAGATTGAGTTATCACTTAACCCTTAGCTTGTGGCTCCTAATTGGTGAATTAACATCTTTCTAACACAAACCCATCACACTAGGATCATCCAAGACTAGTCATCTTCCAATACTTAATAATCTGATTAATTGCAATTAGACCCTTAAATAGAAAATAGTGTGAGTTGGTTCCTACCACAACCCTTTATGTTTCAATCATCCCAAGAAGATAATTAGGATCAACATTACCCACTTTCCATTTTGTTTAATCCAAAATCTTAATTAAGTTAAAATATTTCCAAAATTACCCTTTTACCTCTTGAAGTCCCCTACTTCATAATTTTTTCAATTCAACTCCAATGACTTTGAAAATTTGCTATTACCTCACTCATGGGTTAATTAAAACATCATAAAAGAATTTATATAATTTTTTATTTTTATTAGATTTTTAATAATTATTTTAGTTTAAAAATAGGAATTTTCAATTATAAGTAATTTAACTAACTAATATATAGTTTCTATCCTTAAGAAAAATTTCGAGCTTCATCTAGATCAGAGAACCACTTGAAACAAATTTTGTGAAATTTTGAACTAAATTTAAATTTTTATAATTTTTAATTAATTTTAATGAATAAATAAATAGAAAATACAATCTTATTTTGAAAATTAACTTATATATTTTCATTAATTTCTCTGACTTCATAATACTCGGAGGAATTTATTTTATATTTTTTATATTTATTTTATTTATTTTATAATTTTTAAATTAAGAAAATAGGCCAAATTTTTTTATATTTTGACTTCAATTTTATTTTTCATAAGTTCCTTTGGTCACAAGGAACACCCCAAACCACTTTTTATAATTTTTTTGATCTTTATTTTAATTTATATATTTATTTTAAACAAAAATTTTTATTTCCCTAGAAAATTCATTTTTTACATCTAAATAATTTTTATGGCTTCAAAATTTTTATAGGAGCCTCCTGAAATGGTTAGACTCAATTTGGCCCAATTTGATGATTATTTAAATAATTTTGTATTTTTCTTAATTTTTAATAATTTTTATTGATTTTAAATTAGAAAAATAAATTTTTTCCTTTAAAATTTCATTTTTAATTTTCTAGAGTCCTCTGATTACAGCGAATTTACCAAACAAGGTTTTATATTTTTCTAGCTTTTATTTTATTTTTATAATTTTTATTTAAAATAATGCTAATAATCCTAGGAAATTAAGACTTTTAGTGTTAGGAGAGTCTTCTGGCCTTGGAAAAATCAGAGAAGACTCCTAAATGCATTAGAAGTAATCCCTCAAAATTTCATTTTAATTGGATAATTTTTTAATTAATTATGAATTAATTACCTTATGGAGTATTTAATTTATTTTAAATAAAATATTTTATAAAGATTTTTTATTTTTGGTTTAGTAAATTCTTCTTTGTTCACTGAGCACAGAGGTATTTTTATTTTATTTTTAAGATTTTTCTGCATCAAGACATGTATTTTTAAAGTTTGTTAATTAATATAAATAATTAATACCCTAATTTTCTACTTATCTACGTTGGTGTCGCGTCAACCTCAATGTCTCTGAAGCGCTACACGTCACCCCACTGTTGATTGCACTTACATCTAGGCTTGTCACGTGGCCCACAGTTTACTTACATCTCCTCGTCTAGCTCGAATTGGTCCGTCCGTTCAATACACGCGCGATCTGACGCCTCCTGGTTATCTCCACAGTCTCCCCAACCCGAGAATCACTCGTTTTCTAAACCTAAGATCTCACTCGATTCTTAACCAAATTATATGGGGTTAATTCTTACACCTTCATCTAGGTAAGACAAACATATCTATACAGTTAAATACGTATGAAATACAAGTTCACTTCATAAAGGCTCAAACCGAGAGCAAAATGGAAAAAAAACTAAGCCATACCTTCCTCTAAGAGGTGTAGCCTCAACTGGATTAGTTCCTGATCTTCGCTTTGGTCCTGCGAATGTCCTCTAAGCTTGAATTTAATCTGTGGTTAGGTCTGTGTAAAAGTTCAATCAAAGGGTGGCACGGGCTATGTGGAAGTCTAGGTTGTGGAGCTCGGGAAGGGCCAGTTTCGGTGGGGGAGTTGTTCGCAGGCTCAAGGGAAGCTTATGAGATGATCAATTTGGAGTTTGGTGGAGTTTAAGGGGATGGCCGGAAAATGCTCTAGTTTCGGGTGACAAAATTAAGCTTAAGCTCGGACAGTGGAAATGAGGGGCTGAGAACAGTGAGATTGCACTTAGGGAGGCTGTAGGAAGCTCTGGAAATAATTTGGCAGAGTTTCCCAAGAGATTTGACCACACACTTATTTTGGTCGTGAAGGGACTATATATAATTTCGGCTAAAGGGGAGGCCTCAGACTGCCATTTGCTGGTTCCATTAAGCCTAGGTGGAGAGCTGAGCGGCGTAATTGACCAAATGGGCTTTGCCACAAGGGATGAAACAATTTAAGATTCAAACCATGGGTGAGGCTTCTCCATTTTGGGTTTTCCGGCCACTAGGCTGGTCAGTCAGGCCAGGGGAGGTGGCAAGCTGGCTCAAGAAGGTCAATAGGCTTAATGGTGATTAACTTGAGGCTTGGGAAGGCTGGTTGCATAGGTTATAGAGTTAACTAATTTTAGGGGATGGGTTGTCCATATTGAGGGACCCTTGGTCCATGGCACCAAATTGGGGTCCTTGTGCGATTTGAATAGCATCTTAGAAGGCTTAGAAAAGGTAAAGATGATTAGGCTTAGTTGATCCAAAAGGTTTAGGCTAATTAGGAGTTTAGGCTTAAAATTTGGATTTATGCTAAAGTTTTGAATTTGGGCTTAGTTTAAGAGTCATTTGAGGGGTCAAATTGGTCTTGGAGAATGTCATGAAGAGTTTAGGAAGCGAATTTGGTGGATTTGAATTGGTCACATGGTTTAATTTGTTGAGATTTGGAGTTGGGTCAATTTTGGGGTATATGATTTGGGCTTGGAATTTGGGCCTGAGTTTGGGTTCAATTGGACTTGCATGTGGTTTCAATTAGGCTTAGACATAATGAATTTTGATGTAGATTTGAAATTTGGGGAGTTTGAAATCAATTGATGGAAATTGAGAGTGATTTTGGGACTTTGAGCATTTAGGGACAATTTGAGAATTTTGGCTAATTTTATTGAATTTGGGTGCAATTGGGGTCATTGGGTGATTAGGATTGATTTGTGTGAGGTTTAGAGTGAATTTGGAGATTTTAGGAATTTTTGGGACAAGAAGGTCATTTTTGTAATTTTAGAGAATTTGAGGGGTGTTTTGGGAATTTTTAAGAAATTGAGGTATTATGGGCAATTTAAATGATTTGGAATGGCCCAATATGATTTTTGGGTAAGAATTGGCAATTTGCGCAATTTTGGGAAAATTAGGAGTTTAGAGGTATCTTGGTAATTTTGGAAAAGTTTGGGGGTAGAAGGTCAAAATTAAATGTTTTGGTAGAATTTGAATTCATTAAAGATGATAATCATCTGTTGACCTCACTTTTGTTGAGGTCTAGTCTTTCTTAAAATCCTAAGATCTAGTCATAGAGCTTTCCTATTGACTATCCTAGAAGATTAGTGATGTAACCATACCCCATTAGAAATTCTAAATGCTTCTCTGCTCCTCTTGGATCCTGCATGTTTGGCCCTAACCTCTAGCACTTGGGAGCCAAATATGTGGGAACTCAAGAAGGGATTCCTATAGGATTGTGTAGCCTTAGGGTCAACCCTAAACCCTGTCTTGGGCAAGCTTGCACACACACACAACCCTTCACAATTCCACTCATAACTTAAACCCTAAACCAAACATGCTTAAGCTTGTCCCGACTCCTTTTGGAAACTCATGTGGCCTTAAGCTAGGACCAACACATGGAGGATCCAAAATGGGACTTCCCTTGCTCCATGGCTCAAAATAGGGATAGTTCCATAATTAACATTCTCAATTAATTCCAATTTTGCCAAATTCCTAATTTTGACCCTTCTTGACCCCAACTTTCATAAAATTACCAAAATACCCCTAAACCCTAAATTTTGACCAAAATTCCCAAAATTACCTAAATTCTCAAATTCTATCCAGAAACCATTTCAAACCACTCAAATTATTCAAAATACCAAAAAATTCCCAAAATACCCCCCCAAAATTGCCAAAATTACCAAAATGCCCTTCAAACCTAAAAAATTCACAAAATCTTCAAAATAACTCAAAATAATCCCAAAAGCAATTCAAATCACTCCATTAAGCCCAATTTGACCAAATTGTCCCATTTTAACCAAAATTCCCAAATTACTGTTGAAGGCCTAAAATGCCCAATTCACCCCCAATTTCAACCAAATCAACTTCAATTTCATTCAATTTCAATTCCAAATCAAAATTCATCATGCCTAATTCTAATAAAAACCAATTCTAAGCCCAATTGAGCCATTTTCAAAAACAAATTCCAAGCCCAATTCAAAATCCCTAATTTTGCCCAAATTCCTAAATCTTACCAAATTGAACTCCATAACACCAAAATTTTCACCCAATTGATAATCAAAACTCTTCACCACAATCCCTTGGACCAATTTGAACCATCCCCAAGTGCCCCAAAATTAACCATGAGCCAAATTCCTCTAAATTGAGCCTCTCAATCAATTCAAAATCACCCAATTCCTTTTCAAAACTCCTCGTTATAATCACCCACATCAAATTGATCAATCAATTTACCCAAAACTTAACCTAAACCCAACATAAACCCAAGTCTAAACTAAAAACTCCAAGTTTGAACCCAAATCCTATACTTGGGCAAACCCATTGAAATTGACCAAGCCATGGTCACCACAGCCAAGACTTGAGCCCTAGGGACCAAGCTAGATCCACCTAGCCCAATCTAGTTGAGCCATAGAACAAAGGTCCCCCAAATTAGGGGTTCCTACCTCATTTGGCTAAACCTACTCCCCCATGAAATCAGCCATCAACCCACCCAACTAATCACCATTAAACCTCCCTCTGACATCCCTGACTCAGCTAGCCACCTCTCTATCCTTATAGGCCGTCCGGCCTAGTCACTAGAAAACCCAAAACCGAGAAACCTCCCCCATGAACCAAGCCCAAATTAAACCCATCCAATGTGGCTCACCCCCATTGGTTAATTGCGTCGTTTAGCCCTCCACCTCAGAACCACAGACTAGCCATGGTGGCCACCATGGCTGTGTGGTGTGACTTTTTTAATTTGCCAAAATTTATGAACTCAGAATTATATATATATATATATATATATATATATATTGATTTAGTTTGATAATGAGTCACACAATTAACACAAGTATATGTATCGCTCAAGTAATACAGGGCTCTAGTGGAGTTTTGGATATTGATCCCACAGGGAGGCTTTAATTTTATGGCGTAGCACAGAAATCAATAATCGAATCACATCACAATTGCAAATTGTTTAACTCTTAAAATAACGACAAACAGTTTAAGTTACTATTTCTACAAAAGCACGTTCTATAAGCAAGTTAAACTAACACAAGATTAAATTTATAACAAAGTTCAGTTGCAAGAAAAAGTCTTCCTCCTTTACAATCATAATGTGATGATTATTGTGACATAGATCAGTGATGCAAATGTATTGTGCCAAATAGGAGCATTCCGATTCTTTACCCATATTTCAGCGTATAAAGAACATTAGCTAATCCTAAGTTTAGTCCCCAAATTCGTGTTTAGGCTGAGAGGATATTGGCTCTCACTTCAGAGCTCCCACTTCCCTTCACCTGAAGGCTAACTCTCGGTTCAATTTTTTAAACATTAGGACCAAATCGAGGAATTCAGCCTGTCACTCTAAAATCTCCAATTCTACGCCCATCAAAATATATTTTCCTATTTATTTGCACTCAATCCCCATGAACTACATCTCTCATTCATGGACATTGAATGTGACCTTCACTTTTGTTGTGGAACTCATAATCCTTTTGGAACATATGCTTCCCAACAAGTTTTAACAATTCAATTGGCCAGATAAAAAAGTAAATGAAGTTCTAAGTGAAAAGATCATCACAAATTCTCCATAATAAATCGACACATCATTTCCATTTCACAACATCAACACATCACATGAAAAGGATAAAGACAAAGAAATCTACTCAAGACTTACGAGGAAAATATAACAAATCATGGATTTATATATAAAAATAACGTCACACAAATAGAGTAAAGTGAAGAAAACTTATCTCAAACTCTTCCCCAAGCGGATTTCAAGGAATTCCTTTGACTCCTCTTCTTTTTTCACAACAACACACAATTCTCTCTTTAGATGAGTAAGGAAGAAGAAATCTCTCACTTTCCCTCTCCTCTTACACTCCTTAGAAGAGAAAACACTAAACCTAATTTTGTACACAAAATGGAAAGAAACTCTCTCTAAACTCTTCTCTTATTTTTTCCCCCTCCCCAAACTTGGCTCCAAAAGTTTTTAAATTCGGCCAAAACTGAATTCCCAAGAGTTTCCTCAAGCAACCCTTCAAAATCCGGCCAAATACATTGAATCTGGTTTGAATTCGGGATAGGGCGATGTTCGACACTGGATAGAGCACCGTTCGGTGCATTATTCTGCCAAAACGGTCATAACCCTCTGTAAACTGGAGCTGTCCGGCGCTGGTGACAGCGTCGTTTGACACTAGTTCAATAAAATGCACTTTTATCCTTTTGCGCTCCAAATTTGCTCCTTTTCGCTTCCTTTTGCTCCAAAGGCCTAAAATCATTGTATCTGCATGAAATTATGAAAAATACATTTCTTTAAAGTGCAATATCATCAAAAATATGTATGAAATGAATAGTAAAAAGCTATCAAATTTTTAGTGGATCAAGATCCCCAAAATATAACTATTACTTATCCTCAAGTAATTTTAGTTAATACATAAAATAATGATCCACTGCAATGAACTTTCTTTCTAGAATACCATAATTTTGATTTAGATAAGTACAATAGTAAAATTTTTAGAAAGATCTTTGAATAAGTCAAGTAAATTCTGCAGTGTAAGAATATCTAGTAATCAAGTCTAAGAGTTCTAGCCTTCTATTCATTTCAAAAATGACTGTAGATTGTCCTATTAAGGCACTTAAAAGGATTACATGAAAAGAAGTTTATGAGAACACTACTAGTAAATATGCTAATCCATACATATAAGTTCAGGAAAGTAATTAAATTTTTCCCTTTAAGTAGGTCCAAGTGAAGCCAACTTTTGATTAGGCATCTCTTCAAGCTTCTCCTCATTTCTCTTTTCTTTTATTTTCTTTTGCTTTTTTGCTTTTCTTTTTTTTTCTTTTCTTTTCTTTTAAGTGAGGATTACTATATCTGGATAGCCTTTAATGATTTTGAACTTCACCCTTCTCACCCTAAATTTGAAACTTACCACATTCCATTATCTTATAGGAATTTCTTTAGCTTATTAATGATTCATCATAGAGTCTCAATCTTTTCCTATCACATAAAATTTTAAGACTCTTAATATTTCAAACATACAGTTTTTCTTATTTTGAATAGTTGACTATAGTCCTATTCTCTTATACCAAATATCTTACCTTACAAAATTACTTTTCATTACCGAATACTTTCATTCAACTTTATAAAATACTTAAATAGAATTAAAATATAGTTATCTGAAATTGCGTTATATTACAGGAAATCATATTAATAATTTTGAAAATAATTTTTAGATGAGAACAATTATCAGTTAATTCTTTCGCTCCCCCAAACTTAGATTTTTTAATATAATTAACATGGAAGAAAGAAAAAATATAAATATATAACTCATACCTCAATATGTTGGGTTTTTCATACCTTTGAATTTAAGCAAGTTTTTTTTTCATAAAGTAGAACAGTAGGCCTGAAATAATTAGAAGCATTTCTATACACAATTATGGGTTAGAAATTTATAAAGAAGAAGTTTAAAAACATTTAATATAAACAGTGCACATAATATTAACATCCAACTGTTACTATCACAAATTAAACTATCAACCAAACACATAAAAACTCTACTATCACATCACATAAATCACAAATCAACAATAAAGTCTACTACAAGTACATCCAAATACATATATAACATCACATATAGAAATCATAAGGAGTCTCAGGTACATTACAAATATCAAACACATATACATAACAAAGTTCAGAAAAATAAAAATAAAAATACACAAACTACCAATCTTCATCTTCTACAGGAGCTCCACCATCATCAGGTTCTTCAGGCTGGTATGGAGTATACTCAGGGTAAGTAGGAAATACAACACTAGTATCTCCCCTGAAAAATCTCATCTGTGCGTCATGATAAGCTATCTCATATTCTCTCCACCGCACTTGATAACCGTCATTTATCTTATTCCTTACATCTAGTCCTTCTACTTTGGTGTTCAACCTTTCCAATTGATCCATAACATCATGCAGAGTAGGCTCCCTATATGTAGATGGTCTATCATGACTAGAAGAAGATTCATCAGCTTTCTTACTCCATTTCCAACTTACATGGGCTTCATATGTTTTCGGATTTAATTTAGTAATGAGCTTCAGGAGATGGACTACCTCATCATTATCTTCAATTACCACTCCTGACTGAATGCACAAGGCATGAATCAGACTGGGGTGTCCTAGTCCTCCTGTAGTCTCTCCTTTTGAACTTGTCAAAATACTTTTATGAACAATAGCTCTAATATTTATATTTTTCATGTTCTAAATACAATAATTCAAAACAGCACTATCAACAATAACCTCGCTGTAATGGTTGGAAGGCAAAAGTCTTGCAGAAATGAAATAATTTCAGGCTTTCGACACAGGATTAAAGTACAAAGGGGTAAGTTAACTTTTAGTCTTTGCTTAATCTTCTATTTTCCTTTTCCATCAGTAAAAAAGTTTACAATCATATCCAATGCTTCATTCATAAAAGGAAAATTTTCATATTCACAAGAAAAATGTGCTCTTAACTGATAAAATGCATTTATGCTGGCAGAGGTGAATTCAACCATTTGACCTCTAGCCAGAATGTATTCACTCTCAGAATAATAAAAATTGGCATAAAACTCTTTAACAATTCCCAAAATTGCTTCAGCAATAAAAAAACAAAAAATCTCCCATTGACGATTCACAAAAAGTTCTTCAAGCATACCTCAAGGATTTTCAAAAGCTCTCTCTTGAATACATTTCTTATTTCTAAGAAACGTACTAAAGCGTGAATAGGCTTTGAAACTCACAAATTTACTTTCATCATATTCAAATTTTTTCTTCCCCTTAGCAATTCGTGGAGCCATTTGTCTAAAAATACCAAATTTATCCATATCAATTTTAAAATTACAATGCAATGGACTCCAAGGTAAATTTAAAAAGATAAGAACTCAAAATCTATGAAAAATCTCCAAAATTTCTTCAAAAACTTCAAAATTTAAAATCTTCCTAATGCAGGAGATTTCCACGGTCAAAATCGCAAAAATTTTAGGTTAAAGTGTAGCTCTTACCAAGAGAAGATGAAATCCAAACTTTTATGACCACAAAATCGCTTCAAATCCAAATGCTATTGAGCCCTAGGTGCAAAAATAGACCTTGGCTGGAGGTAGAAGACGATGGTTTGGGTAAAAATGGCGGGTCCCAAGGTTAAATCGCAAAAAAATGGAGTTTCGGGCCTTTTTCCCGTTCAAGCGCTGTTCGACGCTGGTAGCAGCGCCGTTCGACGCATGTTCTGCTCTAATGGCCAAACTCTCTGACTTTTGCGCTGTCCGGCGCTAGTGACAGCACCGTTCAGCGCCAGTTCAAAAACTGGGCTTCCGACTTTCTTTTGCAATTTTGATCTTTTCAAACCCGCTCCGACATCTAATTAGTCTAATTAAGCATTGAATAACACTCTAAAGCTATAACAAATGATATTTTTTACACAAACAACACAAAAAATGACTTTCATATAGAAAATCTATGTTTCAAACACATACACACAACACTAAACATTACACTTCATCAATCCATATAATCTTAAATTCAGCGTCGCACACAACCACAACATAATACACTGAAAACTAAACAAACAAGCATGTCTAAATATAATATCCAAACCAAATAAAGCAAAGCAAAGAATAGTAATCAAATACACAAACACACAAATACAATAATTAAGTTTTCATTCTTCCTCAGAACTATCAACAATTCTAAGATCTCCCATTGATTGAGCATGAACAAATAAATTGTAGAATGGACTAAACGAAAATTCTTTAGTAGAATCTTCTTCAATCCATCATTTCCTTCACATCAATCGTATCAAACTTCCTTCAAGATATCCAGAATGATCGAAGTGCTCCTTCATTCTCTGATCCATATGATCAAAGAAATCAGAAAGATTGTTGATTGCATTCATCAGATGTTGTACTTCCTTCTCCAATTTCTTAATTTTCTTCAAGATGATCTGTGAACTTTTAGGAAAATAAGGAGGAATAGGTGCTGACCTCTGAGATGGTTGACCTTCAATAATGCTCATGTCATTCATATCACCAACTGTCTGGTTACTATATGCATCTGCTGGGTCTATAGGCTTCCAAAATAGAAGTACTCTTTCCCAGTTTTCATATGGAACTTGTGATTGACTACAGAGGAGAAATATGGTGGAAGGATTTCCAAGCCCGTACTTAGATCCATGAACGATCAATCCCAAAACAGACTTAACAATTATCGAACCAATATCAAAAGGCATCCCCATTTGAATACAGTAATTCAGAATAGCACACTCCTTAGTTACCTTACTAATTTTCATAGTTTGGAGCAATTTGCACATATGAAATAATGTAAGTGTTTCGACGTAGGATTTAACAACGTGGTCGAGCAACTTACATACATGTTATCTCTTATCTCCCATTCATCACATTCATCCATTAGATATCTTTATATATCATTCATATTGTCCTTCGTCGGGGAAAAAATTGAATAGTGGCAGATTGGGACATTCTCAATCATGTATAAATCATTAATTTTTGCAGGAGTAAATTTGACAAACCTCTCTCGCACATAGACTGATCCTTGGTTGATTCCATGAAGATTTGCATAAAACTCCTTCATAACCGGGACAACTACAACGGTAGTAGTATAAAACAATACTTCCCAACGTCTCTGAACAATTATTTCATCAATTTTAGTCATAGGAGAATTCGTACCTCGATTTACAAAGCCACGCTCCTTAATTAATCTCATTTTAAGATATTTTTGTTGAATAGCCGCTGCACCTCGAAACTTACAAACTTTCTACAGTTGAACACTTGAGATGTTGAAGTTTCCATCGAGTCGGAAATCCATTTGGACAAGAATTTGGGTCTTCCTTTTCGTTCCTTTGGCAGTTCCTACATCTAGGGGCGGTTTATGGGAGTTATAATGGAGGATTTACTGCCTAGAACCACCAAAACTCGATGAGAAACGGTTTTCTGAATAGCGGCGCTGTTCGGCGCTGATAACAGCGCCGTTCGGCGCTAGTTCAAATTTTGCCAAACTTCACTTCGTTCAAATTCTTTCTAAATTTTGATTCGATTCATTTTTTAAATGTTATTAATGATAATTAAGGAAGAATAAGACTTAATTAAGTAACAAAGAAATACAAATAACATATAATACAAAGCAAACACTCAATAATTGTGGGTTGCTTCCCACAAAGCTCTTGGTTTAACATCGTCAGCCCGACATAACTTTCAGTTATTCAGGTTGATCCAACATTAAAACCTCTTTAAAACTAGGTCTATTTCCTTCAAAATATGGTTTTAATCTTTGTCCATTAACTTTAAATATTCATCCAGATTTAGGGTCTTCAATAATCACAGCTCCAAACTGATATACTTTTATGACAATGAAAGGTCCTGTCCATTTAGATTTTAGTTTCCTAGGAAATAATTTCAATCTTGTATAGTAAAACTTTTGTCTTGGTTCAAATTCCTTTTTGACAATCTTCCGATCATGTCATATTTTTCTTCTCTTCTTATATATTTTATCATTATCATATGATTCACTTCTGATTTCTTCCAATTCATTCAATTGAAAAAGTATCTTCTCACCAACATCTTTCATATTAAAATTCACTTACTTTATCACCCAATATGCTTTATATTCTAATTCAACTGGAAAGTGACAGGTTTTTCCAAAGATTAATCTGTAAGGGGACATTCCTATAGGAGTTTTATAAGCAGTTCTGTATGCCCATAAAACAGTATCTAATCTAGCAGACCAATCCAATTTCTCATGATTAATGACTTTCTCCAAAATTTATTTAATTTCATGATTAGATACCTCTGCTAAACCATTAGTTTGGGGATGATAAGCTGTAGAGATTCTATGCATAATATTATATTTTTCCACCAATCTCTGAATCAGATTATTCTTAAATGGGATCCTCCATCAGTGATAATTACTCTAGGCATTCCATATATTGTGAAAATATTTTTCATTTAAAACCTCGCAACACTTCTAGCATCACACCTAGGTAAAGTTATTGCCTCAATCCATTTTGATACTTAATCAACAGCAATCTGTATAAATATATTTCCAAATGAAGGCATAAATGGTCCCATAAAATCTAATCCCCATACATAAAAAATTTCAACTTCCAAAATGAAATTAAGAGGCATTTCATTTCGTCTAGATATATTGCCTATTTTCTAACATCGATCACAAGTTTTGATAAATTTATAAACATCTCTGAAAAGTGTAGGACAATAAAATCTAGATTACAAAACCTTATGTGCAGTTCTATCAATTCCAAAATGTCTTCCAAATTCATAATCATGACATTCTCAAATAATTTTTTCAATTTCTTCATAAGGCACACATCTCCTAATAATAAGTTCTTTACATTGCTTGTATAGATAAGGATTGTCACAAAAATAAACTTTAGCATCATGCTTACATTTTTTATGTTGTTGCATTGTTAAATCAGGTGGTAATATTTTACTAACGATGTAGTTCACAATATCAGCATACCACGGTAAATTTCCTTCAATAATATATAATTGCTCATCAAGAAAAATTTCAGTGATTTCTTTTTGAAAATCATCTAAATTAGGTTGTTCAAGTCTAGATAAATGACCAGCTATTTGATTATCAAACCCTTTTCTATTAATGATCTCAAAATCAAATTCTTGCATTAAAAGCATTCATCGAATCAGTCTTGGTTTTGCATCCTTCTTTTGCATTAAATATTTTATAGCAGAATGATCAGTATGCATTATACATTTAGCTCATATTAAGTAAGATCTAAATTTTTCAAAAGCATAAACAATCGCTAATAACTCTCTTTCAGTAGTAGTGTAATTAATTTGAGCATCAGTAAGAGTCTTACTAGCATAGTATATAACTTTAAACATTTTGTCATATCTTTGCCCTAAAATAACTCCAATAGCGTAATCGCTAGCATCACACATTAATTCATATGGTTTCTCCCAGTCAGGTGAATCTATTATAGGAGCAACGATTAATTTTTCCTTCAATAGATCGAAAGCTTTTAAGCATTCATCGTTAAAATCAAACTTTCTATCTTTTTCCAAAAGTTGGCATAAAGGCTTAGTAATTTTTGGAAAGTCTTTAATATATCGCCTGCAGAATCTCACATGTCTCAAAAAGCTTCTTACCCCTCTCACAGTTGTTGGAGGTGGTAATTTTTCTATAACTTGAATTTTCGCAGGATTTACTTCCATGTCATATTCATATATTTTATGCCCAAGCACAATTCCTCCTGCAACCATAAATTAACACTTTTCCCAGTTTAGAACTAAATTTGTTCTTTTGCATACCTCTAAAACTTTTTCTAAGTTGCATAGGCATGCATCAAATGAATCTCCAAATACTAATAAATCATCCATAAACACTTCTATTCCATCATCAATTAATTTGCTAAATATGGACGTCATACATCTTTGAAATGTTGCATGTTCATTACATAATCCAAAGGGCATTCTTCTAAAAGCAAAAGTTCTATAAGGGCTAGTAAATGTAGTCTTCTCTTGATCCTCAGGAGCAATAGGTATTTGGTGATAACCAATATATCATCTAGAAAGCAATAGGACTTGTGTCCAACAAGTCTGTCTAGCATTTGATCTAAAATTGGTAAAGAAAAGTGATCTTTTATGGTGGCGGCGTTTAATTTTCTATAATCAATACATATTCACCAACCAGCGACTTGTCTTGTCGGTATAACTTCATTTCGATCATTTACGTCAACAGTCACTCCTTTCCTAGGAACACAATGAATTGGGCTCACCCAAACACTGTCAGAAATAGGATATATAATTCCAACATCTAACCACTTTAAAATATATTTTTTAACCACTTCTTTCATTATTGGGTTCAATCTCCTTTGTGGATCGACTCTAGGTTTGTGTTGTTCATTCAACAAAATTCTGTGCATACAGATCAATGGACCGATTCCTTTAATATCAGCTATGGACCAACCAAAAGCCTTTTTGTATCTCTTTAAAGTTTCCAAAAATTTTTGTTCTAGATATTCATTTAAATCCGAAGATACAATGACTGGTAAAGTAGATGATTATCCTAAAAGACATGTACTTTAAATGATTAGGAAGAATTTTCAGCTCAAGTTCAGGGGGTTTAATGATAGATGGAATTAAACTTTTATCTTCATTTTACATAGTATCCAATCTTTCAAAGTTTTCTTGAACAAATCCTAACTTTTCATTCTTCATATCATCCAAATCATCTTAATTTTCACTTTCATATTTATCCTCACATTCCAAATTTTCTTCAAATACTTCTTTAAAATGATCTTCTCTCAAATAATCACAGATTTCTATTCGATAGCACTCTTCATCTTTTTCAGTTGAAGGATACTTCATAGATTTCAAAATGTTGAAACTTGCCTCTTGGTCATTGACTCTCATAGTTAATTCTCCTTTTTGAACATCAATCATAGCTCTCTCAGTAGCAAGGAATGGTCTTCCCAAAATAATTTTAATTTATTTATCTTCCTCCATATCTAATACAATAAAGTCCACAGGAAAGATAAATTTATAAACCTTTACTAATACATCTTCCACAACTCCTTTAAGATGAGTGATAGAACGATCAACCAGTTGAAGAGTCATAGATGTAGGTGGAATTTCTCCTATTCCCAATCTTTTGAAAGTTGATAAAGGCATAAGATTAATACTAGCTCCAAGATCATATAAAGCTCTTCCAAAAAATTTCTCACCTTTAGCACACGAGATAGTGAAACTACCTAGGTCTTTAAGTTTTTCAGGAAGCTTTTTCTAAATAATTGCACTACACTTACCGCTAAGTACAACAATCTCGTAGTCTTTAAACTTTCTTTTCTTTTTAAGAATATCCTTCATAAACTTTACATAATCAGGCACCCACACTAATGCTTCAACAAAGGGAATATTAATAATTAATTTCTTAAGAATTCCAAAAACTTTGCAAATATGTTATCCTTGTTCTGTTTCTTTAGTCTTTGAGGAAAAGGAGGAGGTGATTTTTCAACAGTTATCTTCATTGGTTCTAGCGGATATTCGTCTGGATATATCTTATTAGAACCTTTCTCAATGCTCACTTCCTCTCTTTCAACTTCAACTTCTTTTTGAACTTTTGGTTCCAAATCTTTTCCACTTCTTAATTGAATAACCTTAATTTGCTCTTTGTTTTGATCTTTTGGGTTGATCTCAACATTGCTAGGAAGATTTCCAGAAGGTCTATTATTAAGCGCATTAAAGATATGTCCCAATTGATTCATAATGTTTTTCATTGCAACGTTTTGAGCTTGAATTTGAATACTATATTCAGAATCATTTCTTCAGTAGACAAATTCTTTTCCTTAAATTTTTTATTACTATTAAAACCAGGAGGATAAGAAGGTCTATAATTGGTATTTCCTTGGTTGTTCGGATTTCCAACTGGATTCATAGGATTGTTTCCCCATTGCGGATTAACAACAACATTGGTATTATTCCAGTTGAAGTTCGGGTGATTCCTCCAACTAGGATTATAATAATTCGAATAAGGATTATTGACTTTGTTATTTATGGCATTCAAAGTTTCATAAGACATTTGAGAGTCTATCATCTGTCCTGATGAATTTTCTTCTACACTGGGGGCGTTGGAGAATAATTCATTCCATATTAATATATTTTCTTAGAAAGTGCAACAATTTGAGAGACAATCATAGTTATTGCATCAGAGTCATGAATACTAGTTACTCTCTTAGAATTTACCCGCTCAGAGGGCCATTGAAAATTATTAGTAGTCATCTCTTTAATTAATGAATATGCTTCATCAAAAGGTCTTGACATTAATGTCCACCAACAGCAACATCGATAATCGATCTCAAAGATCCCATTAATCCATTATAAAAGCTTTGAATTATTAACTAGTCTGGTAAAGCATGGTGTGGACGTTTCTTCAGAAGATCTTTAAATCTTTCCCAAGCTTCATATATGGATTCTCCATCAAACTGACTAAAAGATGTGATATCATTCCTCAGCTTAGGAGTTTTGGAAAGAGGAAAATATTTTGACATAAATTTTTGTAAAAGCTCTCCCCAAGTTCTAATAGATCCAAGTGCTAACGAATTTAACCACGCCTTAGCCTTATCCCTTAATGAAAAAGAAAAAAGTCTAAGCCAAACAACATCGTTTGACACTCCATCATACTTAAAAGTAGCACACAATTCTAGAAAACTAGCGAGATGTAAATTAGGATCTTTATTAGGTGTTCCTCCAAATTGATTATTCTGTACCATTTGGATAATAACAGGTTTAAGCTCAAATGAATTAGCAGCAACATCAGTGTTTTGAATAGTTAAGTGAATTTCATCTGACGTTGGATTAACATAATCTCTTAAAGTCTTGGTATATTTTTGTTTTGATTATTTAAGTTGTTCGTCATTTTGTGAGGATTTGCAGATTGCTTTTGTTGTTTTTGAATTTTTCTAATAGTACGCTCTAATTCAGAATCATAAGACACTAAACCTATAGATCTGATACTACGCATGCAAACACAATAAACACACTAACAATAAATAGACACACACAATTATGACTTGTAATTAAAATATAAGATTTCAAATACTATAAAATTAAATTTTAACAGTTACCTTTTTTTTTTACCTTACCTCCCCGGCAACAGCTCCAAAAAATTAGTACTTTTTTAATTTGCCAAAATTTATGAACTCAGATTTATATATATATTGATTTAGTTTGATAATGAGCCACACAATTAACGCAAGTATACATATCGCTCAAGTAATATAGGGCTCTAGTGGAGTCCTGGATATCGATCCCACAGGGAAGCTTTAATTTTATGGCATAACACATAAATCAATAATCAAATCACAACACAATTGCAAGTGGTTTAATTCTTAAAATAACGACAAACGGTTTAAGTTACTATTTCTACCAAAGCACGTTCTTTAAGCATGTTAAACTAACACAATATTAAATTTATAAGAAAGTTCAGTTGCAAGAAAGAATCTTCCTCCTTTCCAATCATAATGTGATGGTTATTGTGACATAGATTAGTGATGCAAATGTATTGTGCCAAATAGGAGCATTCCTATTCTTTACCCATATTTTAGTGTATAAAGAACTTTGGCTAATCCAAAGTTTAGTCCCCAAATCCGTGGTTAGGCTGAGAGGATACTGGCTCTCACTCCAGAGCTCCCACTTCCCTTCACCTGAAGGCTAACTCCCGCTTCAGTTTCTAAACATTATGACCAAATTTAGGATTTCAGCCTGTCACTTTGAAATCTCCAATTCTACGACCATCAAAGTATATTTCTCTATTTATTTGCACTCAATCCCCATGAACTACATCTCTCATTCATGGACATTGAATGTGACCTTCACTTTTTTTGTGGAACTCATAATCCTTTCGGAACATATGTTTCCCAACAAGTTTTAACAATTCAATTGGCCAGATCAAAAAGTAAATGAAGTTCTAAGTGAAAAGATCATCACAAATTCTCCACAATAAATCGACACATAATTTTCATTTCACAACATCAACACATCACATGAAAAGGAGAAATACAAAGAAATCTACTCAAGACTCATGAGAAAAAGATGAGAAAACATGAATTATATATATATAAACAATGTCATACAAACAGAGTAAAGTAAATACAACTTATCTCAAACTCTTCCCTAAGCGAATCTTAATGAATTCCTTTGACTCCTCTTCTTTCTTCACAACAACACACAATTCTCTTTTTAGATGAGTAAGGAAGAAGAAACCTCTCACTTTCTCTCTCCTCTCACACTTCTTAGGAGAAAACACTAAACCTAATTTCCTACACAAAATAGAAAGAAACACTCTCTAAACTCTAAACTCTTCTCTTCTTTTCTGCCCCCTCTCCAAAGTTGGCTCCAACAGTATTTAAATTCGGCAAAAACTGAAATCCCAAGAGTTTCCTCAAGCAACCCTTCAAAATCCGGCCAAATACATTGAATCTAGTTTGAATTCGGGATAGGGCGCTGTTCGGCGCTAAATAGGGCGCCCTTCGGCACATTATTTCGCTAAAATAGACGTAACTCTCTGTAAACTGGTGCTGTCCGGTGCTGGTGACAGCGCTGTTTGACGCTAGTTCAATAAAATACACTTTTTGTCATTTTTCGCTCCAAATTCGCTCCACAGAAAGCCCCATCTCCTAACCACTCTTTCCCTGACTTTCACCTCAGCCTCTCCACCCGCTGGAGAGTTCTGAACCAAACCTTCTGCTAGACCAAAGTGACACATCCAGGAGGCTCGCCAGACTCCACTGAAGCTTCTGCAAGCATCCAATTGAGGTCACACCTCTTGGACAAAGATATTGAACTTTTCCCCCAAATTGAGCTCAGTTTAGTCTTTTATGAAGAAAAGTATGCATGATCAACCGTATAGATACATTCTTTTTAACTAGATGAAGCTTTAGGAATAAACCCCACACAATTTGGTTAAGTGTAGAGAGAGGTCTTAGGGTTAGAAGCTGGACGACTCATGGGATACACTAGACGAAGACGGTGAAAGAGAGCCATCCGATTGTGCGTGTATCAGATGGACGACGCTGATGCAGTCAGACGAGTGAAGGGATCTTAAAGTACGGGCTGGGTCAGCATCTACATGGATGGCGACATCAAATGGCGGAGCGCCGCATAACAGTTTGGAGTCGTCGTAGGATTTCATGGCGCAGGGTCAGATAAGTAGGAAAATATGAGATTTTTTATTTATTTTAATTTTAGAACTTAGAAAATGCATAACTTGGTGTAGAAAAATAGTAAATATAAAATAAAAATATCACGTTACTCAGTGAACATAGGAGAATAATATGGAAAAAATTAAAATTATTTACCATGTATTTTATTTTTAATTAATTGAATTCTTAGAGTATTATTTTAATTATAACTTAATAAATATAAATCACCATAACTTGAGATTTTAAGTGCTTGTTAGCTCCGTCGTTAGGGGTGTGATCTTCGAATATTTATGTTTACGATTTTGATCTGAAATTATACTTTAATTATTTATAATATGGGATACTACGCAAGTTACATATAGTTTATTAAATAATATAAGACTTTTTGACTTTTTGATTAAGTCCCGAGATATCGAACTCACAGAGAAATGTCTAAACTTTTAAAGAAATTAGAAAAATAACTTTTTACTTTTTAAAATAATTTTGTAAAATATTTTTTAAGATATAAAGTTTTTCAAATTTGTTTTTAATATTTTCTGAATAAAAAGTAAAGGAAATAACTCAAGTTAACACAACTATAAAATAGTATGAAAGCAAATGAGAATAAAATATCTTTTTTCTCTTTCAATGAATTAGTAATAATTATGGAATTTCGTTGTGGAAGTATCTAAAATGTATTATGCCAAATAGAAGTAATTATATTCTTTACCCTTACTTGGTTCTATAAAGACCATTGGTTAATTTGATGTTTTGAAATCATGTAAATGGGTTAGGCAGGGAAGATACTAGCTCTCACTCTAGAGTTCCCTTGATTCCCTCCACCCAGGGACTAACATCACATAACAAAATTTAAAACATTAAACCAAATTAGGGGGCTTTAACCTGTCACTCTAAAGTCCTCTAATTTTACTCCACATTAAAAACATATATTCCTATTTATTTGCACCCAACCATATGAACTACAATTCTCACCCATACAATTGCATGTGATTCTTTCAAATTGTTGATTGAGACAATACCGCATTGGCTTTTACATGTTCTCACAACAAATTTTAACATCTTAATTTGGCCAAACTAAGAGGTAAATGAAGTGCAAGGTAGTGAATCATCACAACTTCTTCCAACATTGAAATCCTATACTTCACACAACTTCCTTCCAAAATTTAATTACTTCATCATTTAAAAGGAAAAAGATAAAGAAAACTACTCAGAATCCATGGAGAAAACACAGTCACAACTTGATTTGAAAGTAGAAATCATAGTGAAAACACAAGTCTTACTTTAAAACTAAATGTAAAATAAAGTTAAACATTTATTTGAAAATCCTCTTGATCCATAAAAAAATACTTATTTTTATGCCTTGATTTTTATCAATTTCTAAGGATATTATGCTTTAATGAAAGGTATTTTTGTGTTTTTGGATGTAGGTGATGTAAAAAGGTCCAAAAAAGGAAAAAGGAGCAAAAATAGCAAAAATGGAGCAAAATAAAAAAATTATAAAAAATATGGCCTGGCGCCTAGGCGCCAGAAGTTGGCGCCTAAGCGCCAGACTCGATACAGAAACTGTCAAGTTTTTGACAACGTTTAGACGGTTATTTTGATGGAGTGAGCGGTTATTGGACATTCTAGAAGACTGGCAGTTGTTCCAGGATAATAGGACATGTGATCCACTGCATTTGGACGCTCCAAAACGATTTTAATTGCGAAGAGGTGCGAGCCAAAGTGAAGAGGTGCAAAGAACTGGACGTGGTGTCCGGCGCCTAGGCGCCAAATTCCGGCACCTAGGCGCTAGACAGACCTTCTAGAAGATTCATTGAATGTGGACATGTTTTGAAGAGGTGCCTCAAGGCAACCCTTGAAGCCTATAAATAGGAGTCCATTTCTTCAGAAAAACGTGCCCCCATTGTAACCCCTTTCTCTTAGCCACTTTAGGATCTCTCATCCTTAGAGAGAGAAATAGAGAGAGAAATTTAGGGCCACATTTAATTAGTTTAGTGAGTTTATTTTCAAGTTGTTACATCTGGAGTTCATTACACTGTGGAGTCAGTAGGAATCAGAAGATCTGTAGAAGGAATATTTGAGATAAGTATTTTATTTTTGATTCAAAGTTTATTTATTATGTTTTCTTGTTTATATTCAATGTGTTCCGAGTAGTTAGTTTACTTTCTTCCTTCGATTATGAAAAGATAAATAAGATAATATAAGAATCGATGGAGAATCGAAAATCAAAATATTTTCAAAACATTGTGATGATATTAATACTTGATCTTACTTTACTTTTTAAATTGGTCATTTAATTTGTTAAAACCTGTTGAAGAGTTTTGAGACCTAGAAGGAGAAGAACTCTTAACTTGTAGATGTCACATGAATCCTTGGGTAGTCGAAGGCCATGTGCGAGGCTATTCGAGGTGAAGTGCAAATAAATAGGAAGATAAGATTTAAAGGGCGTAGAATTGATAAGTTTTTAGAGTGACGGACTAAATTCTTATAATTTGATTTATAGATAAGGAAAGGATCACTAAGTAGAGCCGACCATAGCCACCCTTGGACATCTAGTAGTGTGAGCCTAGATTAACCCATTCTACTAACAATACATCTGGACCTGATCTGTAAATTAGCCAATGTTCTTTGCGCCTGGATCAAAGGGTAAATTCCAGGTCAAGTGTTTCGCGAAACACTAAAAATTATTCCAGGTCAAGTGTTTCGCGCCTTTGCCAGAAATTAAATTTTCTAGCAGTGGTAACAAATCCTTGTATTTGGAAATACCAAAATCGGGTCAAGTTTTTGGTGCCGTTGCCGGGAAAGGAATAAAAAAATTATAGATTTTTAAATATTATATTTCCAAAAACATAAAAAATATATAAAAATATAAAATATAAAAAAAAATAAATATTAAAAAAAATGTTATTCCTTGTTTTATTTTTTTATGCGAAGTTTTGGTTCTGAAGGACTAATACCTTTAGATTCTGAACTAGAAAGAACAATTGGAAAAATTAAAAAGGGAAAACAAATTCAAAAATTTCAAGAAATGACTACTTTACAAAATCCAATTGAACTTAATGATCAAAATGTTTATAAATCATTAAGGGATTATGCTAACCCTCTAGTTGATGAACTTCATAGTAGTATTCAAATACCCACTGTAGATTCTAATTCTTTTGAACTTAAACCATCTATTATTCAAATGGTGCAAAGCAATCAATTTGGTGGAACACCAAATGAGGATCCAAATTTACACCTTGTTAGTTTTTTAGAACTTTGTGCTACCTTTAAATATAACAATATTTCTGATGATGCTATTAGACTTAGACTCTTTCCTTTTTTCTTAAGAGATAAAGCAAATATGTGGTTAAACTCATTAGCAACTGGTTCAATTAAAATATGGGCTGAAATGACACAAAAATTTCTTGCTAAATATTTTCCTCCTTCTAAAACTGCTAAATTAAGAAATGATATTACTTAATTTAGTCGATTTATGAGGAGACAATATATGAAACTTGGGAAAGATTTAAAGAACCATTAAGAAAATGTCCTCATCATGCTTTACCCGATTGGTTAATTATTCAAACATTTTATAATGGATTAATTGGATCTTTAAAATCAATTATTGATGCTGCTGCTGGAGGTTCTTTAATGTCTAAATCATTTGAAGAAGCTCACACTTTAATTGAAGAAATGGCTAATAACAATTTTCAATGGCCTTCCGAAAGGATTAATCCTAAAAAGAAGGCAAGTATTCACGATAATGAAGCCTTTTCTATCCTAGCTGCACAAGTAGCAGCAATGTCTAAGAAATTAGATAATTTTGCAATTAATATTTCACATAATAACTCTGCTAATATTGAAGATTCTCAGACTATTGAAACTTTACAAGCTATTGCAAGTAAAAATAATCCTTATTCAAATTCTATAATCCTGGGTGGAAAAATCATTCTAATTTTAACTGGAATAATTCACAACAACAACGGGGTAATAATCAATCTCATCTCACTGGAAATTGGAATAATCAAGTTAATCCAAATTATAAACCTCCTGGATTTAATAATCAACAGAAAAAGTTATCAATAGAAGAATTAATTTTACAAATGAATAATCAATTACAAAATCAAAATACTGCTATTCGTAATATTAAAAATCAAATGGGGCAAATTGCTACTTTAATTAATAACAAACCTGTAGGAACACTTCCTAGTAATGTTGAAATTAATCCAAAGGAAGCTGGAAAAGAACATGAACATGTTAAGGTACATGCAACTTAGAAGTGGAAAGGAATTAAAAGAAAGAATGCAGAATGAAATTGAAGAAGAGATTGAGGTTGAAGAGATTGAAAAACCTATAGAAACTCTCTCTCCTAGTCAAGATCAGATTGTTATACCTATTAATGTGGAAGTTGAAAAACCACCACCACCTTTTCCTCAAAGACTTAAACAAGCAGAAACTTGATCATCAATTTTCTAAGTTCTTTGAAATTTTTAAGAAACTTACTATTAACATACCTTTTCTGAAGCTTTGGAACAAATGCCAACTTATGCAAAATTTATGAAGGATATTTTAAGCAAGAAATGAAAATTTGAAGCTTTTAAAACCGTTGCATTAAGTGAAGAATGCAGTGCAATAATTCAAAAGAAATTACCTGAAAAGCATAAGGATCCTGGAAGTTTCACAATACCCTGTGCTATTGGAGAAAAATTTTGTGGAAAAGCTTTATGTGATTTAGGAGCAAATATTAATCTCATGTCATTTTCTATCTTTCAAAGATTGGATTTAGGAGATATTAATCCCACCACTGTAACCCTTCAGTTAGCTGATAGATCTATCACTTATCCTAAAGGAGTTATAGAGGATGTCCTTATTAAAGTGGATAAATTTATCTTCCCTTTAGATTTCATCGTACTTGATATGGAAGAAGATAAAGAGATACCTATTATTTTAGGGAAACCTTTTCTAGCTACCGGACGAGCTATGATTGCTGTGCAAAAGGGAGAACTAACCATGAGAGTTAATGATCAAGAAATTAAATTCAATGTTCTTAAATCAATGAAGTACCCTGATAAAGAGAAATGTTATCGAATGGATATAATTGATTATTTAATTGAGAAACATTATCAAGAAAAATGTAAAGTCATTTCTGAAGAAAAATTTGAATTTTTATTTGATGAAAACGAAGAAGTAGAAGAAGAAGAGACTTATTTTATTAAAGATAACTGGGAAACTTTAGACATAACTCAAAATGATATACTTTTACCATCCATAAAAAAATCCCCTGAACTGGAATTAAAAATGTTACCTTCACATTTAAAATATGCGTTTCTTGGAAATTCGTTAACTTTACTCGTTATTATTTCTTCGAACCGAGTAAAGATCAAGAAGAAAAACTACTAGGCGTGTTAAAGAATTATAAGAAAGCTTTTGGTTGGACTATTGCTGATATACGAGGAATAAGCCCTTCCATTTGTATGCATAGAATTTTAATGGAAGAAAATTCTAAACCTACCATTGAATCGCAAAGAAGATTAAATCCAATCATGAAAGAGGTTGTTAAAAAAGAAATTGTTAAGTGGTTAGATGCTGGTATTATTTATCCTATTTCGGATAGTCAATGGGTAAGTCCTATTCATTGTGTTCCGAAGAAAGGAGGTGTAACTCGTCATTGTTAATGATAAAAATGAACTAATTCCTACAAGACAAGTTACTTGGATGGCGAATTTGTATTGACTATAGGAAATTAAATAAAGCCACTAGAAAGGATCATTTTGCTTTACCTTTCTTGGATCAAATGCTCGATAAATTAGTCGGACACCCATATTTCTATTTTCTGGATGGATATTCTGGTTATCATCAGTTACTTATTGCTCCTGAGGACAAGTAACATTTAAGTTTGGGGGATTTTGATCCATAAAAAATTACCTATTTCTATGCCTTGATTTTTATCAATTTCTAAGGATATTATGCTTTAATGAAAGGTATTTTTGTGTTTTTGGATGTAGGTGATGTAAAAAGGTCCAAAAAAGGAAAAAGGAGCAAAAAGGAGCAAAAATGGAGCAAAATACAAAAATTATAAAAAATATGGCCTGGCGCCTAGGCGCCAGAAGTTGGCGCCTAAACGCCAGACTCAATACAGAAACTGTCAAGTTTTTGACAACGTTTGGACGGTTATTTTGACGGAGTGAGCGGTTATTGGACATTCTAGAAGACTGGCAGTTGTTCTAGGATAATAGGACATGTGATACATTGCATTTGGACGCTCCAAAACGGTTTTAATCGCGAAGAGGTGCGAGCCAAAGAGAAGAGGTGAAAAGAACTGGACGCGGTGTCCGGCACCTAGGCGCCAGACAGACCTTCTAGAAGATTCATTGAATGTGGACATGTTTTGAAGAGGTGCCTCAAGGCAACCCTTGAAGCCTATAAATAGGAGTCCATTTCTTCAGAAAAACGTGCCCCCATTGTAACCCCTTTCTCTTAACCACTTTAGGATCTCTCATCCTTAGAGAGAGAAATAGAGAGAGAAATTTAGGGCCACTTTTATTTAGTTTAGTGAGTTTATTTTCAAGTTGTTGCATTTGGAGTTCATTACACTGTGGAGTTAGTAGGAATCAGAAGATCTGTAGAAGGAATATTTGAGATAAGTATTTTATTTTTGATTCAAAGTTTATTTATTATGTTTTCATTGTTTATATTCAATGTGTTCTGAGTAGTTAGTTTACTTTCTTCCTTCAATTATGAAAAGATAAATAAGATAATATAAGAATCGATGGAGAATTGAAAATAAAAATATTTTCAAAACATTGTGATGATATTAATACTTGATCTTACTTTACTTTTTAAATTGGCCATTTAAATTGTTAAAACCTGTTGAAGAGTTTTGAGACCTAGAAGGAGAAGAACTCTTAACTTGTAGATGTCACATGAATCCTTGGGTAGTCGAAGGCCATGTGCGGGCTATTCAAGGTGAAGTGCAAATAAATAGGAAGATAAGATTTAAAGGGCGTAGAATTGATAAGTTTTTAGAGTGACATACTAAATTCTTATAATTTGATTTATAGATAAGGAAAGGGTCACTAGTAGAGTCGACCATACCACCCTCGGACATCTAAGTAGTGTGAGCCTAGATTAACCCATTCTACTAACAATACATCTGGACCTGATCTGTAAATTACCCAATGTTCTTTGCACCTGGATCAAAGGGTAAATAATAGGAATGCTTCTATTTGGCACAATACCATAAATTAGATTCTCCAACGAATATTAAATTATCTTAAAAATCTTAGATTAATTGAATGGAAGAAAGTTGTTGTTTTATATAGTTTTCACAAAATCATTTTCTAATTATTGTTTTCTTAATCTGCATCTAGTATATTATAAGTAATTTATAGATAGATTAAAATACAAAAAGATTTTGAAATACAATATTTAAAAATTTATTACCATATTTTTTCCCCGTGGGATCGATACTGGGGTCTTTGTTTCAAAGCCCTATATTACTTGAAACGATATGTATACTTGCGTAGTACCCAAAAAGTATATAAAATATTTTCTTTTAAAATTATATTTTGCTATATAAACATATATTTAAAAAGTATTAAACATTAACGGCCTAGCATTAAGTAGCAAATCAAGTTTTATTTAATGTTATTGCCGTAATTAAAATTTGGTACACATCTATATAGCAAGTTATTCCAGGTCAAGTGTTTCGCGCCTTTGCTAGAAATTAAATTTTCTAGCAGTGGTAACAAATCCTTGTATTTGGAAATACAAAAATCGGGTCACCTCTCCACAAGACTCTTGAAGTTCCTTTTAAACTTTGCTTTCCCTTTACAAGATACAATAGAGGTTGGCGCCCAACTCCTTTGACTTTGAATCTCTATTCTACTCTTAATAAAAACTAGATACAATTGATAATAAAAGTTGTGAAGGGGAAATGTGTGCTCTCAATAACTTCTAACATAAACTTTAATCTTAACACTAATCACACCCTCCAACAACAATTTTTGTGATCTTCAAGTCTTCTTTTTAAAATTTTCCAAAAGGTGCCTTGGTGTCTCTTTAAAATATATTTAGATTCAATGTATCTAGCAAGAATGCATCCATCCATTCAAATTTTAATGAATTTTGGCATTGATGGGAAGTTAGTGAAGTTTAAACCAAAGGATGCTTCAAAAACCCCTTCAAATTTGCGCCAAAATCAAATAAAATTCGTTATTTTAACTGTGGCGCCTATGCACCAAGGGTCCGACGCTTAGCCGCTAGAGGCCAATTTTGCACACCTTTCAATTTTTGCTCCAAATTTGATTCTTTATTGCTCCTTTCATCATAATATGTCATTTTAATCATACTTGCAAGAAAAATACAAAAATACATTCCATTAAAGTGCAACATCATCAAAAAAAGGTATAAAAATGTATTTAAAAACCCTATATATTTTAGGTATATAAAAATCCCCCAAACTAAAAATGTTGCTTGTCCTCAAGTGACAGTTAATCACATAAAAAATCTTAACATGCAAATTATGTAAATGAGTTTCTCTAGGAAGGTTTCAAAATTTTGTTCTAGAAATGAAATAGTCCAATTAGAAAAAAAATTATTAAAGGAGACCAACTTAAAGTTTAGAAGGTTCTTAAGTAAAGGATAATGAAAAATATTTGTTCCTATCAAATTCAGGAATACTTGTAGATTTTTCAAAATATAGTATTCAAATATTTCATCTTTCTCACTTAAAAATTTTCATTTGGAAATAATTTTACTTACTATATTATAACTTTAAGCTTTAGATTTTCTCAAAACTTATATTTTAACTTTAGGTATGAAACTAATTTTTAATTAGGTCCTTAAATCCTGAAGCTTGTCCTTCCTTTTTACATACTATTTTTCTCCTTTTTTCGTTTTCTTTTTCTTTTTTCTTTTTCTTTTCTTTTTTTTTTATAAGGTATGGATTATTGTATCTGGATAGACCTTTAATGATTTTGAATTCCACCCTTTCTTTTAAAATAAAAGTTTGATATATATCTTTCACTTAAAAGCCATAATAACATTGTTGAAAATTACTTTTCAATAAAAGAAATTTAAGTTTTGAAAAATAAAAGTCAAATCTTCTATTTATTCAAAAATACAATACTTCTTACTAAAGATAGCTTAACTATATTTAACATTTCTTTACTAAGAAAATTTTAACTTTAAATGTTTTATCATTACTATAAATTTTAACTAAATTCTCTTACTCATTTCTATATTCAAAATTTTGCTTCCCTAATATAACTTCATATGCATAATTACTTTCAATCAAAAATAAAATTTTATTTAAGTATTCTTGAGAACAAATAAAATTTTCGTTTTTTGAAAATTTGTTTTTAAATTCCCCCCAAACTTTAATTTTTTAATTAGGATAAAACATTTAAGCATAAAAATGATACATGGGTAAGAATTAAAAAACTAGAATAACATGCTTGTAGGAATTTTAATATTCTAAATATGCAAGTATAACAGTTTAAAAAAAGGAGTAAAAAGAAATCAAATTCAGTATTTCATAAAATAGAAATTTCAAAATTTCAAAGAACTTCTACAATGGTGGAAGTTTTTAAAGCAAATACACACCAACACAAATCAGAACATGCTAAAAAATAAATGGTAGCAAATTTTGAAAAGTTTAAACATGCTATATAAATAGTGGTTCCTAATAGTGTTCTAAATTTTTCTAATATTTATAGGAATTAAATTAGACACTACTGAAAACTTAAACACTAGAAACACAAAAACATTTACTACCACAAACACATCACATATTACATCATAAAACATCAATCCAACACCTAAACATCTGAATGTGCATAATAGAAATAATCCAACTGTAATCTACACAACATCAGAGTCCATAGCAAAATACATCAAATCACATATGAGAATATTAAATAAAAGCATCACAACACATAAGAAAATCACATAACATCATCACAAACTCAATATAACAATCCTAATTATCATCATCATTTTCATTCCAGTCTTTAGATGACACATAAGGTATATAAAAAGGATGAGGGGGCATCTCAGCACTGTGATCTCCTCTAATCACTCTGTCCATGTACTTTAGATAATTCTCCTCATTTTCATCCTGTTTGACAATGTACCTTTCAATTTTTTCAATTTTTTCAATTTTTCCATCCATATCTCTAATATGCTCTCTGGTAAGACTCACATTCTTCCAAATCTTTTGTAATAAACTAGTTTTTGAATCTCTGGAGGATGATGCATGTGCAGTAGAAGCACGAGAAGTAGAAGCAGCAGAAGCAGAAGCACTGGAAGCTCTAACAAATCTTCCTTTCCAGCCAAATACTGAATGTATAGTGTAAGTGTTCACATTTACACTGGTAATAGGTCTAAGTGGCTGAAGAACCTCTTCCCATGTTTCAGACTTAACACCAAACTGCTCACAAAGTGAATAAATTAGAGATGAAAATCTCATACCTGCAGTAGTAGCAACTCTGGCACAGTTTAAAATATAATAAAAAATAATAGCCCCAATATAAGGCTTTCCCTGCTAAATACAATGGTTTAGAACAGCTCTCCCTCTTATAACTTCACTGACATGACTTGAAGGCAGAAGCTTAGATGAGATAAAGTAATGCCATGCCTTTGAAGTGGCATTCAATTTAGAGGCATGAAAATTCAATCTCCTTTCATTTGTAATCTTCCACAGACCTCTTCCATCAGTAAGAAAGGCCATAATATCATCTAACTCTCCCTCAGAAGGATGATAATTCGCATAAAAACAAAACATCGCAGAAGGTAACCAGTAAAAAGTATTAATTACCGCAGGTGAAAAATCCACTTGTTGCCCCTTAACCATCACTAAATTGTCTTATGCTACTGACAAGTTAGCATAGAACTCTCCCACTACAGAAACAACTGCAACAATGAAGAAGTATGTTGACCTCATTTTTGGTGAGGTCTTTTCTTTCCTCTTAGTGCTTAGGATCTAGCCATAGGAATTCTCCTTAACTATCCTAGAAGACTAGAGATGGAACCCACCATTTAGAAAATTCAAACCAAATCTTGGTTCTCCTTGAAATCCTACATAGATGGTCATCAACCTCCAAATCACTTGGAAGGTTGGGATCAATGTGTGAGAAGACAAAGATGAACTCCTATAGGATGTTCAAGCCTTAGGACTGTCATGGGTGGCCTGGTCTTGGTGAGGGTCAGCTTGCACACACTACACTCGCACATACATTCTAAACCCTAAAACCACTCTCACCTAACTCAACTCCCTGACTCATGTAGGTAACTCATATGGATGGGCCTCAACCCCAACCCCTGGCTAAGAGGGTTAGGAACAACATATTGAGTGCCTAAGATGAGTCATCTCATGACTCTTGTGTGCTTAACATGGCTTCTTGGCTCAAACTAAATGGTTTCATTTTACTCAAATTTAATTAATCTTCATTTTCCCCAAATTTTAATCTTTGACCCTCGGAGCCCTAAACCCACCAAACCTACCAAATACCCTTGAAGTTTTCCGAAATCCCAAAATTGCCTAAATTAACCAAGATTTCTCAAAATCAATCCTAAACATTCCCCACCACTCAAATTGATCATTCATGACCAAATATACCAAAATTTCCAAAAATAGCCCCCAATACCCTTCATGTACTCTCCTTGTACCCTAAATAGCCAAAAATTCCAAAAATTCTAAAAATTCTAAAAAAACCCCAAAAATTCCAAATCCACATCATTTTCTTCAAATACCACCTACCCTAATTTTGTCAATTTAACCCAATTTGATCAAAAAATTCCAAATGGGCCCTTAAGGCCTAAAGTGACCAATTAACCCAATCCATCCCAAATTGAACCCAAATACCACCCAATTTTCCCCAAATTTGTTTTGAAATCTTCCTAGCATCCCCACAAACAAAACTCTAACTTAATTTACCCAATATTTGGACCCAAACTCCACTCAAGCCTAACTCAAACCAAAATTCCGCAAATTGGCCTAAACCAATCATGAACCCAAACAAGCTCAAATCCCAAAATCAAGACTCAACCAAAATTGAAAACTCCTTTTTACACCTTCATAAACACTTTGCAACATTAATTTCACATCAAAACCAACATTAGCCCAACTTTAGCCCAAGTTAGCCCAATTTGACCCACTTTGACCCTATTATTAAAAGACCCAAATTAAACCCAATTCAACTCCAAATGACCCCAAATCTTTTGTAAAACCTTCATAACACATTCCCAAACTAAATACAACATTTATTTGGCACAACCTTTTACCAAATTTCTATCCAAAAGTTTATTTTAAAACCTAAAAGCTCATCTCCTTAAAACATTTTTAAAGCCCATCTCCACCAAATTTAAAAAGCCCAAAAACCTATTGCAAGGCCCACATGACATTCCTTTTCATAATGCATTCAATTAAAATCTTCCCTAAGTTTCAAAGTCATCATTAAACCATTCCAAATCAAATTTCATCCAAATTTTCATCAAGATATCAAAAAAATCCCAAAATCCTTTCTCATGCAAGTGAGCAAACTTTTTCCAAGCCAAAAGTGAGCCAAATGAAGCCATGAGGAAGCCATGGACAAGCCATATGAAGCCATGAGAGCTTTGACTTGTCACCACTCCCTAAATGGAAAAAGGAGGAGGGCCTTTAAACACCCTTTAAAAAGTTATTAACCCTTTCCACGATTCCCCTTAACCTAAGATTAACCCAAACAATTTTGATGAGGACTTCACCACCCTTTGCTAGCTGACCCAATTGATTCCCTCAGCCCAAAATCAGGTCTTGGGGAGGTGCACCCAACCCATTTCCATGGCTTGACCATTTTAAGCCCAAAATGCACTTTTCCCCCATCCCATTTAAATCAAACCCTTTACACATGGCAACAACCAATTGATTTGACCCTGGCCGGACCACCACCTGGGTCGCCAGAAAACACTAGGCCGAGAGCTCCATGTGAGCCAAAAAAATCCAAACTCCTTGCTGAGTTGTCCCATTCCAATTGGACTCCACAGCTCTTCTTCTCCTCCCCTGAGCAGTTGATCCCAGCCTTTAATTGATCCTGGGAGGCTCTCTAGCCATGGCTATTTAAACTCCTCACCTCCACAGCCAAAAGGATAGATGCACTGGACCTTAGTAAAACCCTGTCAAATTGGTTCCAAACTCCTTTCCTAACCTAGAGCAGTTGATCCCTACTGAAATCCAGCCCTAAAATCCTCTATGTGAGCTCAATTTCTGAGCTCAATTTTAAGCCCTAAAGCAGGACACCGCACCACAGTGAGCCAATCTTCAAATTGATCGACTCTACACCATCACCAGACCAAGAGAAGAAGTTCCCCAGTGGAATCCCCCTCACTAGGCCAGCCATTCCTTATATCGGTCAGAGCTCGAAATCGATCTTGGTGGAATTCAGGTATAGGCATTTCACCACAGCTCCAGGCTTCATCCCAAGCTTCCTCAGACCCCAGCGAACGTGCCAAGCTCCTCTGATTGAAGCTTCACTTCTCAGAGCCAAGGTATTGAACTCCTCCTTCCCGAGAGCTTATTTTGATTCTTCATTTTGTTTGAGTTAATTTCAAAGCATCATAGCCGTATAGATGTGTTTTTCTTGTCGAGACGAGTTCATAGAGCCCAAGATCACGCAATTTAGTTGAGAGATGAGAGAAATTTTAGGGTTAGAACGTGGACGGCTCTTGGGACGCACCAGTCGTAGACGATGACCAGCCACCATCGGATAGCGCGTGTAATGAACGAACGGTGGAGATCAAGCCGGACGAGGAGATGAAACGGGACAGCGGGCCACGTGGCTGCCTAGTCAGATGGCGGTGTCGAACAGGAGCGCGCCGCGTGGAGCTTCTACCCGGACGAGGATGATGCGGCGCCGACGTGTTTAAGTAGATAAATAGGGTATTTTTGAATTATTTAAATGCCCTGATCTTTGAAAATGCATAAATTTGCATAGAAAAATCACAAAAATAAAAGAAAAATACCCTCTTGCTCAGTGAACAGAGGAGAATAATGTGGAAAAAGAATTAACTTAATTTGTTGAGTCTATGATTTTTAATGATTTAAATACTCTCTGTGATGTTTTAATTCTTCATTTGCATACATAATTCACTATGACATGAGACCATAGGGCTTTTGTAGCATCTGACCTTGGGAGCATTCCCTGAATTTTTCAAGGCCAGAGACCATCTCTATGACAAGTTATCTATTTTATAAATTTTTGTGTCTGTTTTAGCATTTTAATTCCAATAATTTTCATGTTGATTGTAAAAATCTAGAAAAATTAGGGGAGGTATCTTATGACTAGAGGACCTAAGGAAAATTATGGTTTGATTTAACTCCTTAAAAATAACCCTAATTAGCCTAAACACTTAAAACTGAACTTTAATTAATTAGGAGTAACCACACATCAAAAATACCTGAAATTAATTCTCCACTGTCACTTAGGATACAGAAAACCGCACATTAAAATTTCAAGTCAATTGGAATTAATTCAACCCATTAAATGATTAATTAAGTGACATAGCTATTCTAAAAATTAAAAAAATTCATAAAGTCCAAAATACACCTAAAAAATCCACCAAATCAATTTTAAGGCCTCTCTGGTATCAAAGAAGTCTAAGAAAATTAAAATTGGAATTTTTCAAAATTTTTCATTTTTAACTCATTTTTTAATATTTTAATAATTAAAAAATTATAAAAATCACAAAAATATTAAAAATCATAAAAATGTCACATTTGGTCTCCTAATCATTTAGGAACCATTCCCCTAATTTTCCTAAGTCTCTAAGTTAAGATATTAATTTTTAAAGGCTTAGGATAATTTTTAATATTTAAAAAATGGATTTTCTTAACTTTTCACCAAATAATTCCAATAAATCAAATAAAAAATCAGAAAAATATAAATTTTATTTCTCTGAGTTCCCTGACCTTTGAGAGATTTTTGAAAAATATAAAACTTAATCTTCAACTTTAATTTTATTTTATAATTAATTAACACTTCAAAAATTAAAATCATTATAATAAATTAAATATAATTCAAAAAATCACCAAAATTGGTCCAAGTGGTCCTCTGGTCAGTAGGAATATCCCATAATTTTTCTAAAGAAAGAAACCCTACTTTGGTCATGTTGATGAATTTTCATTGAAAACCCTTATTTTTCATTAAGATAATTATATAAATTAAATTAAAAATGGAAAAATCACATTTTCTCCTCTAATATCTTAATGGACATGTGAGTAAGGTGACATAAAAATTTCAAATTCATTTGAGCTCAATTTAGTGAGTTATGAAGTGAATACGCTTAAGAGGGCATAGAGGTAATTAAGGGATTTTAACCCTAATTAATATTTTAGGCCTAATCAAAGGGAGGGTAAAATATTTGATTTTAATTTTCTCTTGGATGATTGAAATTTAGGGAACAAAGGGGTAGAAACCCATTAAGCACTTTGAAAATATCAAAATGAAACTTTAATTAATTAAATCATTTAAATTTTGGATTATGAAGATTAGGGATTTGACCTAAGAAGATACAAATTCTTTAATTTAAAGTCCCTAATTGAATTAATTAAACGATATTCAATCCTTAATTAATTCAAATGATGAATTAATTTAAAGATCTTGGTAGACAACCAGAGCCTTCCCTTAGCTTTACCTAGGTATTTCTTGCAAATATTTGAATGCCCTGATATGTGTTTTAAGTGCAGTCGGGAATGACGTGAAGACCCACCAGGTACACTTTTATTTTATTGCGATTTACTTGCATGCACTGTACTTTACTTCTCTTGCGTGGTAAACAACAATGTCACCCTGCATGAAAACTGAAACTTTTAGGATAGCCACAAAACTGAAACCCAAAACTAAATTAAAAATCAACACAAAATAAAATTCACCGCTACAACATTCAAAAGATAAAACAACTCAAAATTTAATCACAAACAGAACAACAAAACTACAACTGCAACTAAATTAAAACGTCTCATTGGATGATAGGGAATCTCTCGGATGATGTAACCCACGTGTTGCTAACGAGATTTCCCACGGTCAAAATGAAAGTGTGGAACTCATTCAGTTGAGTTTAGCAAATTCATTTGGACTAAGTGAATCCGATAAAAATAACGGTGCCGGGAAGACGGAACCGTGGGATCTTAATCGATTATGTTTAATCAACTTTAAGATTTGTTTTAATTAAAACATTAAGACATCTAAACCTTAAGACTTTTCTAAACCAAAACACTTCTCTCATCTCCTGATTTTCACATTCTAAAACTAAACCTCTGCAGCAACGAGGAGCTTGGAACACAGTGGGCAACACGGCCAACTTCATCAGCAAAACTTAGATCTACATCAGCAAAATCTCTCTTAGAAATAAATAACCAAGCCAAAGGATTTCGAGGTAGTCTGCCTAGTGCAACATAAATCCTCAGCTTTTCGTTAGGCATTTACATAATCGTGTTATGCAAATTAAGCCCTAACCGGTCTTAGGACTCCGAGGTAGTTTAATTTAAAACACTAAACACACATAATCAAACGACAAGAGCACACATAATTTAATTCCAATCTCCATTAGATGGATTACATCTATAACCACCATTAGTTCCATTTGAATCATCTGGAATGTAAATCTGATAAAACGGGCGATGATTAAAAGCTCTTACATCTTCTTTTTCTATCAATTTGTTCTTCAGATACATCGCTCTATCCGCTTCTTCCATATGACTTGTATGACTGAATTGCATTTTGAGTTGTTATCCAATGTGAACTAAATGTGCATTAATTTCATTTACCTTTGCATCAATAAACTCCACATCGCCCTCGATCTTCGTAATCCTTTCTGCGATTCCTTGGATACTCACAGCCAGAAATCCATTATATAACTCTTGCGCACTATCACAAATAAATTTCTTCTTATTGACATCCTCTTTCTTCTTAACTTCGCTCTCCCAAGAAGACATTTTTTCACTCAAAATACTCTTTTTAAGACTCAAGAATGAAAATAAGAACTGGGGCAAGTATCTCATAAATTCAGGGCCTTTTTATAGACTCGAGAAGGCACAAAATCGACCATAGACGTGTTAAAAATCCTTAATAACTCCAAAAACTACTCACCCACGATTTAGGCTTCTAGAAGCTCATTTCTCACGTTTTTAATAACTGTGGCGCCTATGCGCCAACCAGCTGCGCATAGCCGCCAATGCACATTTTGCACAGTTCTGCCAAACATTAAAGTCTTCATTCTAACTCTTCTAAGTCATTAAATAAGGTCAAATAAACACCACTATAACATAAAAAACTCCAAAATGCTACCACATTTGTCAAATCAAACCAAATAAAAGCACACAAAGCAAACATAAAACAAGCACACCTATAAATATGGGTTGTCTCCCACAAAGTGCTTGGTTTATGTCATCAGCCAGACATACCCAGAGCTTATTCTGAGCGACCCAACATCAGATTCTCGTCAAGTTTAGATTGTTTGACTGAAAAGTAAGGTTTAAGTCTATGCCCATTCACTTTAAATATTTTTCCAGTCTTAGGATTTTAATATCCACAGCTCCATATGAATAAACTTTCATCACAATAAATTGGCCTGTCCACCTGGACTTAAGTTTTCCAACAAAAATTCTTAATCTAGCATTATATAGTAAAACTTTTTGCCCAGGCTCAAGATTTTTAGTAAGAATCTTTCGATCATGTCATAACTTCATCTTTTCTTTATAAATTGTAGCATTTTCATAAGATTCATTCCTTATCTCTTCAAGCTCACTTAATTGCAAGAATCTCTTTTCTCCAGCATCTTTCAAATTAAAATTAAACTCTTTAATAGCCCAATATGCTTTATGTTCAAGTTTAATTGGTAAATGACAAGCTTTTCCAAAAATTAGCATATATGGAGACATTCCTATAGGAGTTATGTCGGCAGTCCTATAGGCCCACAAAGCATAATCCAATTTGATTGATCAATCTTTTCTATTTGGATTAATAGTCTTTTTCAATATTCTTTTAATTTCACGACTGGATAATTCAACCAAATCACTTGTCTATGGATGATAAGCAGTAGCAATGTGATGGTTAATATGATATTTCTTCACTAACTTTTCCATAAACGCATTTCTAAAATGGCTTCCCCCATTAGTTATGATTACTCTTGGTATCCCAAATCTGTAAAATATATTCTTATTTAAAAACTTTGCAACACTTTGAGTATCACATCGAGGTAAAGCAACAGTTTCTATCCATTTAGATACATAGTCTACTGCTATCAAAATATATGTATTTCCGAAAGATGGTATAAATGATCCCATGAAATATAATCCCCAAATGTCAAATATTTCAACTTCCAACATATAGATGAGGGGCATCTCATTTCTTCTAGAAATATTGCCTACACGTTGACATTGATCATAATTTTTAATATAAACATTAACATCCTTAAAAATTGTAGGCCAATAAAATTCAGATTGTAAGATTTTATATGCAATTTTATCAACTCCAAAATGTCCTCCATAATCAGAATTATGACATTTTTGAATAATTTCATAAGTTTTTTCTAAAGGCACACATCTTCGAATAATCAAATCCTTACATTGTTTATATGAAAATGGGTCATCCCAAAAATAAGTCTTAGCTTCAGATAGAAATTTCTTCTTCTCCGGGTATGTCAAACTATAGGGTAAAATATCACTGACAATAAAGTTTACAATGTCGGCATACCACAGAACACACCACTCATTAACAACGAACAATTTTTCATCAGAAAAATTTTCATTAATTTCTTCAGCATCACAGAGATTTTTAGTTTCAAGCCTGGACAGATGACCAGCAATTTGATTATCAGCACCCTTCCTATCTATTCTCTCGAAATCAAATTCTTGCAAAAACAGAATCCATCCAATCAAACTTGGTTTTGCATCTTTCTTCTTCATTAAATACCTAATAGAAGAATGAGCAGTATGCACCACACATTTAGTTCCAATTAAATATGATCTGAATTTATCAAAGGCAAATACTATATCTAATAACTCTTTCTCAGTAGTGGTATAATTAATTTGAGCTTCATTAAGAGTTTTACTAGCATAATAAATTACTTTGAAAATCATATCATAATTTTGAACTAAAATAGCTCCAATAGCATAACCATTAGCATCACACCTTAATTTAAAAGATTTTTCTCAATTAGGTAAAACTATAACAGGTACAGCGTTTAATTTTTCTTTTAAAGTTTCAAAAGCTTTTAAGCAATCATCATCAAAATTAAATCACATCTTTTTCCAGTAAACGACATAAAGGCTTCGAAATTTGTGAAAAGTCTTTAATATAACGCCTGTAAAATCCAGCATGTCCAAGAAAACTTCTAATTCCCCTCACATTAGTTTGGCAAGGTAAATTAGAGATCACTTGAATTTTTGCAGGATCTAATTCCATACCATTTTCTGATATACGATGTCCCAAAACAGTTCCTCCTACTACCATAAATTGGCATTCTCCCAGTTAAGAACCAAATTAGATTCTTTACAGCGTTTCAGAACTTTAGATAGATGTTCTAACCATGATTCAAATGAAATTCAAAACACTGAAAAGTCATCTATAAAAACTTTAATTCCTTTTTTTATTATATCACAAAAAATTATCATCATACATCTCTGAAATGTAGCAGTGACATTACATAAACTAAAGAACATTCTTCTAAAAGCAAATATACCATAAGGATTGATAAACATTATTTTCTCTTGATCCTCATGAGCAATTTGAATTTGATGGTAACCAGTATGTCTATCCATAAAATAAAAGTATTTATGCCCAGCCAGTCTATCCAACATCTGATCTAGAAAGGGAAATGGAAATTGATCTTTCCTGGTGGTAAGGTTTAATTTTCTATATTTAATGCATATTCGTCATCCTGTAACTTGTCTTACAAGAATTATTTCATTCTTTTCATTCACAGTCACAGTAACTCCTCATGTATTAGATACACAGTGAATAAGACTAACCCATGCACTATCTGAAATAGGGTAGATAATTCCAGCATCCAACCACTTTAAGATTTCTTTCTTAACAACTTCTTTCATGATAGGATTTAATCTCCTTTGAGGAACAGCCCAAGGTTTGCAGTTATTCTCCATAAGGATTCTATGCATACAAATTGAAGGACTGGTTCCTTTAATATCAACCATTGTCCATCCAAAAGCTTTCTTATATTTCTTCAAAATTTCAAGCAAACTCTCTTCTTCTTTTTCAGTTAATTGAGAGAAAGTTATAACTGGTAAAGTTGAGGAAACACCTAAAAAGACATACTTTAAATGATTAGAAAGCATCTTTAAATCAAGTTCAGGGGGTTTTTCAATTGATGGACCAAAAGATTCATTTTTTTCTGTCATGTGCAACATTTCAAAAATTTTCATGAACATAATTTAAATCGTCCTCATGAAAATCTTCAGAATCTTGTAATTCCTCATCTTGCTTGTGTTCAAATTCTTTACTTTCATATTTCTCTTCATAAGTTGATTTGAAATGACATTCACTCAAATATCTGATAACATCCATCCTATGACATTCATCATCTTTACCTCTTGCAGGATATTTCATTAACTTTGAAATATTGAATGTAACAGTTTGATCATTAACCCACATCGTTAATTCCTTTTTTTGCACATCTATCATCGCTCTGCCTGTGGCTAGGAAAGGTCTCCCTAAATTTATGGGTATCTCTTTATCTTTCTCCATATCCAATACAATGAAATCAACATGAAAGATAAATTGATCCACTTTCACCAAAACATCTTCTATAACTCCTTTAGGATATGTGATCGAACGATCAGCTAATTACAAAGTTACAGTAGTAGGGGTTGTTTCTCATAATCTCAATCTTTTGAATATTGATAACGACACAAGGTTAATGCTTGTACCCAAATCACATAAAGCTTTTCCAAAAAAATTATCTCTGATTGCACATGGAATTATGAAACTTTCAGGATCTTTAAGTTTTCAGGAAGCTTTTTCTGAATTATTGCACTGCACTCTTCACTAAGTGCAACATTCTCATTATCTTCAAATTTTCTCTTTTTGTTGAGAATATCCTTTATAAATTTCACATAACTTGACATTTGTTCTAAGGTTTCAGCAAATGAAATGTTGATTGTAAGCTTCTTAAATATCTCCAAGAATTTTGAAAATTACTTATCCAATTTTTGTTTTCGAAGTCTCTGAGGAAATGGAGGTGGTGGCTTTTCTAAATCAACCTTAGGTGGAGAAATAGGTATTTCCAAACCTTTCGGAGCATCCTCTTTTGGTTTTTCAATTTCTTCTTTCTCTACTTCAGTCTCTTTTTGAACTCTACCTTCCAACTCTCTTCCACTTCTCAACTGAATAGCTTGTACTTGCTCTTTAGTCTTGTCTCTTAGATTTATTTCAGTATTACTAGGAAGCATTCATTGAGATCTATTACTTAATGAATTGACAATCTATCCCAATCGATTCTCAATATTTCTGATTGCAGCTCCTTGACTTTGTAATTGATTTCCCATTTGTAACACCACTTCTTCAATAGTCAACTACTTCTCCTTAAATTGTGAAGTATTGTTAAAACCTGGAGGATATGTTGGTCTATAATTATTATTCCCTTAGTTGTTCTAGTTTTCCAATGGGTTTACTAGGTTGTTCCCCCATTGTTGATTACTACCACCCTGATTATTGGTATTCTAGTTAAAGTTTGGATGGTTTTTCCAACCTGGGTTATAATAAATGGAATATGAGTTATTAGGCTTACTTATGACATTCAAGGTTTCTGATGAAGTTTGATAATCAACCATTTGGCCTAATGAATTTTCTTCAATCATGAAAGTTGGCTGAGAAAAAATCATCCCAAATTGGTCTATCTTCCTTGAAATTGCAGCAACTTGATTTGCTAGCATCGCAAAAGCATCATTTTCATGAATGTTGGCTACCTTTTTAGGATTTAACCTTTCAGAAGGCCATTGAAAATTATTAGTAGTCATTTCTTCAACTAAAGCATAAGAATCAACAAACTGTTTATACATCAATGAACCACTAGTCGCGGCATCGATAATAGATCTAAGAGATCCAACTAATCCATTATAAAAGGTCTGAATTATTAACCAATCTGGTATTGAATGATGTGGACACTTTCTTAAGAGATCTTTAAAACGTTCCCATGCTTCATATATAGATTCCCCTTCAAACTGACAAAAAGATGTGATATCATTTCTAAGCTTCGCAGTCTTCGATGGTGGAAAATATTTAGCAAGGAATTTTTGTGCTAAATCGCTCCAAGTTCTGATAGATCCAGGTGCTAACAAATTTAACCAAATCTTAGCTTTATTTCTCAGTGAAAAAGGAAAAGTCTAAGCTTATTACATCATCTGAAACACCATCATATTTAAAAGTAGTGCAAAATTCTAGAAAATTGGCAAGATGTAAATTAGGATCTGCATTTGGTGCTCCCTCAAACTGATTATTAGATACCATCTGGATAATAGCAGGTTTAAGTTCAAATGAATTAGCAGCTACAGCAGGGTGTTGAATACTACCATGAAGTTCATTCACTGTAGGGTTAGCATAATCTCTTAAAGGTCTAAGATTCTTGACGAATTTCAACGTTTTGATGATCTTGATTTGTCATTTCTTGAATAATTTTATCTTTTTCTGTATTTTTAATTTTTTTGATTTTTCTGATAGTGTTCTCTAGTACAGAATCGTAAGGCACAAGTCCCTTAGAACCTGAACCATGCATACACAATTTACAAAAAAAACACACTAACAATAACAATGAAAAGTAAAAAAATTTTTCTTAAATTTTCTTTAAATGATATTTTAATTAATTTCCCCGGCAACGGCACCAAAAACTTGATCCCCGAATATTTATGCTTACGATTTAGATATGAAATTATACTTTAATTATTTATAACATGGGATACTATGCAAGTATACGTATCGTTTATCAAGTAATTTAGGACTTTTTGATTAAGCCCCCCGAGATATCGAACCCACAGGGAAATATCCAAAATTTTAAAGAAATAAGAAAAATAACTTTTTACTTTTTAAAATGATTTTGTAATGTATGTTTTAAGATATAAAGTTTTTCAAAATATGATATTTGCTTCTCTGAGTTTCCTGGACTTAGGAAGATTTAAGAAAAATATAAAATCTACTTTTCAACGTAAATAATATTTTATATTTAATTAATACTCTAAATCAAATAATAATTATAATAATTAAAACAAAATTAATAAAATCATGAAAATTCGCCTAAGTGGTCCTCTGACCTAGGTGAACCTCCAATAATTTTCTAAGAACGGGTGATGTACTTTTGATAAGTTAATGAATTAATTTGAAAATATCTATTTTTGTATTAAAAATAATTCTAAAAAAATAAAAATCATAAATCACATTTTCTCCTCTGATATTTTAATTGACCTATGAGTGGGGTAACATAAATAATTTCAAAGTCATTTGAGTTAAATTTAGAGAATTAGGAAGTGATAAAATCTTAAAGGGCAAAATGGTAATTATGGAATTTATGCCCTAATTAATATTTAGGCTAAGTCAAAAGGGTGAATGGGTAATGTATGATCCTAATTAACTTTTCTAAGTGGTTGAAACACAAGGGATCAAGACGTAGAAAACAACTCTTTACCTTTTTTAACAAGGGTATAATTGTAATTTCCTCTAATTATTATAATTTGAGAAGTCAATTGAATTAAATGATATTGAGGTGAGGGGTCTGATTCTTGGAAGATAATAACTTACTAATCTAAGATCTCTAGTTAATGTTTGAATAATGCTGTAATCCTTGATAAATATTAAATACCACAAATTTAACACCCCTAAAAAGTTTTAAGTTTATTTCACCTATAGGTCCTAAGAGCTTAGTAGTGAACTGAGCTTAATCTAAATTTGTTTAATAACGTTTAGAAAGAATAATATAACTAATCACAAGTACTTTGAAAAACACTACTGGCCCAACTCCCAATTTCAGTTGGCTAAGTTTCTTAACAAATCAATTTGTCTTTAAGGGCTTTCACTAAAATAATTCATACATGAAATTGTTGACCTCACTTTTGTGAAGATCATTTTGAAAAGAAAGTCTACCAATATTGACCTCCAAAATCTTATCATGGGTCACTAAACCCTTAGGTCTAGGGTAAAACTCTAATGAGACCCTTTTAGCCCAAATCTTTATGACATCCTAAAATGATCATGTTAATGAAATTAAACCTTAATTTGAGGATATATTGACCAACAGGTCAACCATTGACCTAAATGGTCAAACTTTGGTCAAAATGAACCCATTGACCACCACATTGACCAACAGGTCAACCCTTGACCTAACTTTGGTCAAAATGAATACATTGACCACCACATTAACCAGTAGGTCAACCATTGACCTAAATGGTCAAACTTTGATCAAAATGAACCCATTGACCACTAGGTCAATTAAACACCAAAATGGTCAAACGTATTGATCAATTTAAGATACCAAAATGACCAAACATGACTATGTGGTAAATTTAAACAATAAAATGGGTTTAACCAAACCTTTTTACCAAATTAAGCTATCTAATGGCTCCCCATGACTCACTTAACCATGACAAGGTTAAGTAAGTCACCTGGGTCAACCCTGGACCTAAATTGGTCAACCATGGTTTAACCCTGGTCAACCATGGTCAACATTTGTCAACTTGAGTCAAAATACTCAATTTTGGATCAAATTGATAAAATTGGTCAAATGGTCAACACCCAAAATCATTTTGACCAATTTATGGGTTAATATTATAATTTCATACATTTTTAATTAATTACATAATTAATTCAAAATGAAATTATAATTAAATAACCCTAAAATGAAATTAAATGAATGACATCATACATGAAATCAAAAACCATAATTGTTTTTTAAAATCAAATTCAATTTATGGAGGGTCACCCATGACCTATGAAACCCACCATGATAAACCCATGAGCCACCATGGTTAAACTAGGTTAAAGCTCATCATGACACCATCATGAAGGGATAAAAGAGGTGTCACCCTTTCATGAAATGCTTAAGGAATGACATGGTTGAGTCATCACTCACCTCCATCTTCATTCAATAAGAGAGAAGCTCATCCAAATCATCCTCTTCTTCATAATTGGCCCCATTATGACATGCCATGGAAGTAAGGAAAGAGAAGGCTTATGTGTCATTATCTCTTGAGCGTATGGAATGAGCTTATGAATTTACATGGGGAAGATTAATTTAGCAAGCTTTAACCAACCTTATCCACCTCATGTATGATCCAATGGAGAGAAGCGAAACCAAAAACCAAACTTTTACCATAGTTGGGTTTAACTTGGATTAACCTTGGGATGGTAATTGAGCTTATCTCTTAGCCGAAATCTCATCCCTAAGACATTATGAGCCTGTTACCACCTTCCCTAAGCAAGCCCAAGCTCAGCCATGGCTTCCTCTATGCCACTAAATAGGCTAATCCGAGAGCTCCAAGGGAGAAGAGAGACACACAAACATTGCCTAAACCTTGAACACCCAAGACTAAAATTACTCCCATGATCCTAAGGAGTTGATCCCCCATAGCCCTAACCTTTAATATCCATTGAGCTCTCCCAATTTTATCCCCTAAAAATAGGACAAGTTTTTGGGCATACACAAAACCTTTCAAAACTTCAAATTGACCATTCCTACACCTTCCCTGAGGTGTACGTACAAGTTCCCAATCAAAATTGGGTCTTCCCACGAGCTCTAACCTATTCCTACACCTAGTTGAGAGCTCATTTTGGTGAATTCATACTTGGAATCAATTTCACCCCAAATTGAGCATAGGGGAAGTTGGGCAAGGACAAAACGATCATTCCGAACAATATTGATTGAAGCTTCACTTCATCAAGCCCTAGTATGTTCAATTAAACTCAAAATTGGCTCGGTTTCAGACATTGTGAAAGAGATCAATTCAAAACACCCATAAATCCATATGGATTTGTTCGTTTTGCCACGATGAAGCTTCTAAAACAATTCCCATGAAGTTTCATTAAGATCTAAGTGAGATCTTATGCTTTGATCATGGACGATTCGCGAGATGAACCAGACGGAGGAAGATGAGATGTCGTCCATTTTTACATATTAAAAATGGAAGGCCGTAATCTCATCGGACCGCAGTTTCATCCATATGAAACATATGAAACTGCGTGTCACATGGCTGCTTGCGTGGATCTCCCCTCCAATCAAACCACACCGCATGGTTTTTTGGCGCGTTCGAGGTATGAGTCAGCTTCGCGTCACTTAAATAAGAAAATATGAATTTTTTTATTTAATTAAGTTCAAAAATATTTAAAAATCCATATCTTGACAAAGAAAAATCACAAAAATATGAAAAAAATATCTCTAAACTCAAGAGAACAAGGAGAAAATTATGAAACCAAATTATGGAATTAATGATTTATATTTAATTTTTAATTAATTAATTACTCTATGGAGTAATTTAATTATTAAAAATTAATTATAAATCTAAAATCGTGAAATTTTCACAAAATGATCATTTCATACTTAGGAACATTCTGTGATTTTTCCAAGGGTTGAGAAAGTCTCTGGATCAAGTTCATCTATTTTCCATGGAACTTTGTAATTATTTTCAAAAATAGTTATAAAAATAAGAAAATGGAAAATCAAATTCAAAATTGGCTAGGAAATTTAGGGTGACAAAAAATTAAACTTTAAAAATGACAAATAATCTTAGAAATTTTGAAATGACATCTTTAATCTTAGGGTTAAAATTATAAGTTTTAAACTTAAGTTCAAATCCCTAAAATCCTTTAGGTTTAAGTGTTTGCCTTAAATCAACATACTTAGTTAGACTAAGTCAAAACCATCAATCTTTGGGTCCAAACTCAAATGGTTCTAAACCAAAACTATGACTTAGGTTCGAACTATGTGAAACTAAACCTCATCCAAACCCTAATTAGGTTTAAGAGATCAATTACAGCTATTTAAACTCTGTTCAGCCTTAATCACATTAGGTTTAACACCATAAACTTTAATTAGGTCTAAGAAATCAATTAGACCTGATTAAATGATGCACCAAAAATATTTTAGATTTTTGTTATATAATTTGTACTCTTTTTTGGTGATATTGCACTTTAAAGAAATGTATTCTTCATGTTTTGCTGCATATATGAAGATTTTAGGTGATTGGAACAAAAAAAGCAAAAGGGAATGAATTTAGAGCAAAAAGAGGCAAAATGGAGAAAACAGTCTTCTGGCGCCACCTGCGCCCAATTCCAGAGAGTTCAGAATTAAAAAGCGACCAGCGCCCTATCTAGCACTGTCAGCGCCCAATGTCGGTGGAAATCAAAATTTAATGTATTCGGACGCTTTTTGAAAGGATGCTTGAGGAAACTCTTGAGGAATTCATTTCTAAACTTTTATAGACAGTTATGGATGCCTTTTAAAGAGGGAGAGAAGAGAAAAATTGTGGGAGAGAAGTGAGGGAAGTGAAGACAGTGTGTTAGGGTTTGTAGAGAGTGTGTTAAGTGTTGTTGTGTGAGGGATTCTTCTCTAAGGAGTGTAGGAGAAGGTGGAAAGTGAGAGTTTACTTATTTCTTACTATTATAAAGAGAGAATTTAGTGTTGAAGAGAAGAGAGAAAATGATTCAAAGGAACATTAAAGGATTTGCTTGGGGAAGAAATTGAGATAAGTTGTATTTACTTTTGTGGTTTGTATGACTTTGCTTATATATATAAAATCTATATTTTGTTGTATCTTCCTCATGAATTCTGAGTAGATTTCTTTGTCTTTCTTCTTGCAGTATGATGTGGTGAAGTGTTGATGTAGATTTGATTTGCCATAAAAATATTAAGAAATTGTGATGGTTTTTCACTTGAACTTCATTTACTTTTTGATCTGACCAATTGAATTGTTAAAACTCATTGTAAAACATTTAATCCGAAACGACTAAGTGTTCTACAACAATAGTGGAGAATCCATTCAATGTCTATGAACGAGTTGCGTAGTTCATGAGAATTAAGTGCAAATAAATAGGGAAAAATGGTTTGATGGGCGTCCAATTGGAGATTTTAGAGTGACAAGCTGAAATCCCCAATTTGGTTCTAACGTTTGGTAACTAAAGCGAGGGTTAGCCTTCATGTGAAGGGAAGTGGGAGCTCTAAAGTGAGAACCGGTATCCTCCCAGCCTAATCTTAGATTTAATGACTAAAAGCCTAGGATTTACCAATGTTCTTTTCATACTTGGAAGAGGGGGTACTCTGACGAGGGTAAAGAATATAATTGCTCCTATTTGACACAATACAAATCTATTATCAATCTATATCAATCACTCATCACAGAATCACTGCAAGAGGAAAGATACTTTTCCATATTAGAACATTTCAATACAAAACTTAGTGTGTGTTAGTTAATCATGTTTAGAAATTTAGAAAGTAATGTAATTAACTTAGTCGTAGTTATCTTTGCACTAGCAACTTAATTAATACTTGAACTTGGATTGTGAATTGAGTATTATATTTTAAATCTTTGCTATATTTTGATAAGGTTCCTACCTTCCTCGTGGGATCGATAACCAGGACTCCACTAGAGCCCTTCGTTACTTGAACGATATGTATACTTGCGTATATGAGTGAATGTCTAATTATTAAATTTATCTTATTGTGAAACTGAACTGAAACTATCCTTTGAATATTTACATTAGAGGCAGCGCACCCGAAAACCTCGACTCAAATTTTTGGCGTCGTTGACGGGGAAGGTATAAAACGGTAATTGTTAAAATTATAGTATTTGAAAACCTTTACTTTGTAACTTGCAATTGTGTGTGTGCTTTTTTACTTTTTAGTGTATTTTGTGTGATTTTATATGCTTAGGATTAGATTCGTAGGTTCAGTGCCTTATAATTCAGAATTAGAGCGTACTGTTAGAAAAATTCAAAAAAAAATCTGAATATCCCCACAAAATGGTGAATAATCAAAATATACCAAGAACTTTAAGAGATTATGCTAACCCAACAGCAAATGACTATCCAAAATGCTGATGTTGCTGCTAATTCATTTGAGCTTAAACGTGCTATTATCCAAATTATACAAAACAATCAATTTGGAGGAACACCTAACGAAGATCCTAATTTACATCTCGCTAGTTTTCTAGAACTGTGTGCTACTTTTAAATATGATGGAGTGTTGAATGATGTTGTCCGACTTAGAATTTTTCCTTTTTCATTAAGGGATAAAGCTAAGGCGTGGTTAAATTTGTTAGCACCTGGATCTATCAGAACTTGGGGAGAACTTTCACAAAAATTTCTGTCAAAATATTTCTCTCCATAAAAAACCGCTAAGCTAAGAAATGATATTACATCTTTTGGTCAAAGGGGAATCAATATATAAAGCTTGGGAAAGATTTAAAGATCTTCTTAAGAAGTGTCCACATCATGTTTTACCAGATTGACTAATAATTCAAACATTTTATTATAGATTAGTGGTATCTCAGAGATCAATTATAGATGCTGCTGCTGGTGGATCATTAATGTCAAAACCTTTCGATGAAACATATTCACTAATAGAAGAGATGGATACTAACAATTTTTAATGACCCTATGAACATGTAAATCCTAAGATAGTAGCTAGTATTCATGATTCTAATGCTATAACTATGATAATCTCTCAAATTGCTGCCCTTTCGAAGAAAATAAATCAATACAGAATGAATTATTCTCAAACACCCCTAGTGTTAGAGGAAAATTTATTAGGACAGATAATAGATTCTCAAATGCCCTATGAGACCTTAAATGTTATAAATAATAGACCCAACAATCCTTTTACAAATTATTATAATCCTGGTTGGAAGAATCATCCAAATTTTAACTGGAATAATAACAATGTTGTTAACCCCCAATGGGGAAACAATTCTATGAACCATGTAGGAAATTTGAACAACCAAGGAAACACAAATTTTAGACCTTCTTATCCTCCAGGTTTTAATAGCATCCCATAATTTAAGGAAAAGAAGTTGTCTACTGATGAATTAATTTTAAATATGGGCAATCAATTACAAACTTAGGGTGTTGCGATTAAAAACATTGAAAATTAATTAGGACATATTTTCACTGCGCTTAATAATAGACCTTCAAGAACTCTTCCCAGTAATGTTGAGATCAATCCAAAAGATCAAAACAAAGAGCAAATTAAGGCTATTCAATTAAGGAGTGGATAAGAATTAGAAACGAGAGTACAAAAAGAAGTTGAAACTGAGAAAGAGAAAGTGAAAATTGAAAAAAGGGACTAATAAAATATATCCAGACTTAGAATATCTGCTTGAACCAATGAAAATTACTGTAGAAAAACCACCTCCTCCATTTCCTCAAAGATTAAAAAAACAATATAGGGATAACCGATTTATGAAATTTTTAGAAATCCTTATGAAATTAACTGTGAATATTCCCTTTGTTGAAGCATTAGAACCGATGCTTGATTATGCAAAGTTTATGAAGGATATTTTTAAAAGGAAAACAAAGTTCATAGATCACGAGACTGTTGCACTTAGCGGAGAGTGTATTGAAATTATTCAGAAAAAGCTTCCCAAAAACTTAAAGACCCTGATAGTTTCATTATCTCGTGTGCTATAGGTGAAATTTTTTCAGAAGAGCTTTATGTGATCTTGGAGCTAGTATTAACCTTATGTCTTTATCTACTTTCAAAAGAATGAGAATAGGAGAAATTTCACCTACTTCTGCGACTCTTCAGTTAGTTGATCGTTCCATTACTTATCCTAAAGGAGTGGTGGAAGATGTGTTTTTTAAGATGGATAAATTTATCTTTCCTGTGGACTTTATTGTATTAGATATGGAGGAAGATAAAGAAATCCCAATTATTTTGGGAATATCATTTCTTGCCACTCGAAGAGCTATGAGTGATGTTAAAAAATGAGAATTAACTATGAGAGTTAATGATCAAGATGTGACTTTTAATATTTTGAAATCTATGAAATATCCCTCAACAGAAAAAGATGATGAATGCTTTCGAATGAAAATCTGTGATTATTTGAGAGATGATCATTTTAAAGAGATGTTGGAAGAGAAAATAGAATATGAAAATTTGAAATGTGAGGATGATAATGAAATTGAAGATGATTTTGATGATATGAAGAATGAAGATTTAGACTATGTTCAGGAAAGATTTGAAATGTTAGAAACTTTGAAAAGTGATGATAAAAGTTTAATTACATCTATCATATAACCTCATGAACTTGAAATAAAAATTATTCCTAATAATTTGAAATATATGTTTTTAGGAGAATCATCTACCTTACCAGTTATTGTATCTTCGGATTTAAATGAATATCAAGAACAAAAATTATTGGATACTTTAAAAAGATACAAAAAGGCTTTTGGTTGGACCTTAGCCGATATTAAAGGAATCAGTCCTTTGATCTGTATGCATAGAATTTTATTGGATGAACAACATAAACCTAGAGCTGATCCACAAAGGAGATTAAATCCAATGATGAAAGAAGATGTAAGAAGGAAATTTTAAAATGGCTTGATGCTGGAATTATTTATCCAATTTGAGACAGTGTTTGGGTAAGTCCAATTCATTGTGTCCCTAAGAAAGGAGGAGTGACTGTTGATGTAAATGAACATAAAGAAATTATACCAACAAGACAAGTTAATGGCTAGCAAATTTTCATCGATTATAGAAAAATAAATGCCGCCACTAGGAAAGATCACTTTCCTCTTCCTTTTCTAGATCAAAGGTTAGATAGACTTGCCAGACACAAGTACTATTATTTTTTGGATGGATATACTGGTTATCATCAAATACCTATTGCTCCTAAGGATCAAGAAAAGACTACATTTACTAGCCTTTATGGAACTTTTACTTTTAGAAGAATGTCCTTTGAATTATGTAATGCAGCTGCAATATTTCAAAGATGTATGATGTCTATTTTTAGTAATCTGATCGATAATGGAATATAAGTATTTATGGATGATTTTTTGTATTTAAAACTTTATTTGACATATGTTTGAAAAACTTAGAAAAAGTTTGGAGCTTTGCGAGAAAACAAATTTATTTCTAAATTGAGAAAAATGTCAATTTATGATTACAGGAGGAATTGTACTTGGGCATAAAATTTCTGAATTTGGTATGGAGGTTGACCCTGCAAAAATTCAAGCTATTGAGAAATTACCACCTCCTACTACAGTGAGAGAGGTAAGGAATTTCTTAGAACATGCTGGATTTTACAGGCATTACATTAAAGATTTTTCGAAAATTACTAAACCTCTGTGCCAACTTTTAGAAAAAGATAAGTAATTTGATTTTAATGAAGAATGTTTGAATTACTTTGAACTATTAAAAGAAAAACTAATCACTGTCCCCTATAATTATTTCACCTGATTGGGAGAAACCATTTGAACTCATGTGTAATGCCAGTGATTTTGCAATTGGAGTTGCTTTAAGGCAAAAATATGATAAAATGTCCAAAGTTATTTACTATATTAGTAAAACTCTTAATGAAGCTCGGATTAATTATACCACTACTGAAAGAAAATTATTAATTACCATGTATGGTTTTGAAAAGTTCAGACCTTATCTGATTGGAACTAAATGTATAGTGCATACAGACATTCAACTATCAAATATTTAATGCAAAAGAATGATGCAAAGCTGAGATTAATCAGATGGATACTTCTAATGCAAGAATTTGACCTTGTGATAGTTGATAGAAAAGGAACTGATAATCAAATTACTGACCATTTATCTAAACTAGAGTATTATAAACTATCTAAATTTGAGAAGAAAATTATAGAAACTTTCCCTGATGAGCAACTTTACAATATTAAGGAAATGAATTTGCCTTGGTATGCTGATATTGTGAATTATATAGTAAGTGATATTTTGCCACCTGATTTAACAAGACAACAACAAAAGAAATTTAGATATGATGCTAAATTTTATTTTTGGGATGAGCCCTACTTATATAAACAGTGTAAGGATCTTATTATTAGAAGATGTCTGTCATATGAAAAAATTGAACCAATTATTCGGAGTTGTCATGATTCAGAATTTGGAGGACATTTTGGTACTGATAAAACTGCTTATAAGATTTTACAATCTGGATTTTATTGACCTACTTTTTTTAGAGATGTATACCGATATATAAAATCATGTGATCGGTGTCAGAGAGTAGGTAATATTTCTAGAAAAAATGAAATGCCTCTAAATTTTACATTAGAAGTTGAGATCTTTGATGTATGGGGATTAAATTTTATGGGACCATTTACTCCTTCATTTGGAAATTTATATATATTAATCGATGTTGATTATGTCTCAAAATGGATCGAAGCCATTGCTTTACCTAGATGTGATGCTCGGAGTGTTTCAATATTTTTAATGAAAAATATTTTTACAAGATATGAAATACCGAGAGCAATCATAACTTATGGTGGATCTCATTTTAGGAATAATCAGATTCATAGATTGGTTGAAAACTATAATATTATTCATAGAATCTCTACTGCTTATCGTCCCAGACTAGTGGTTTAGCAGAAGTGTCTAATCGTGAAATTAAAAGAATTTTGAATAAAATAGTGGATCTTCACAAATTAGACTGGCATATGAGATTAGATACTGCATTATAGGCATATAGGACTGCTTATAAAACCGATATTGGAATGTCTCCTTATAGACTATTATTTGGAAATGCTTGTCACTTACCTGTAGAATTGGAGAATAAAACATATTGGGCGATAAAAGAGTTGAATTTTGACTTAAAGAATGCAGGTGAGAAGAGAATTTTGCACTTGAATGAACTTGAAGAAATTAGAAATGAATCTTATCGTAATGAAAAGATTTATAAGGAGAAAATGAAATTGTGGCATGATCAGAAGATGTTAAGAAAGAAATTTGAACATGGACAGAAAGTTTTGTTATATAATACAAGATTGAAATTATTTCTTGGAAAAACTAAAGTCTAGGTGGATAGGACCTCTTACTGTTATAAAAGTTTCTTCTTTTGGAGCTGTTGATATTGAGGATCCTAAAACTAGAAATATATTTAAAGTTAATGGGCATAGATTAAAACCATATTTTGAAGGGTATCAACCAGATTTTAAAGAGGTTTTAATGTTAAGTCATCCTGAAAAATTGAATATTTGTCAGGCTGACGATGTTAAACCAAGTGCTTTGTGGAAGACAACCCATATTTATCTTTATTATGTTTGTTTGTTTGTTTTTAGTAGTTGTGCTTGTAGTTAGTAATATTTGAGTCATACTCATTCGTAAATATCATAAAAGATTGGAAATTATTGGATCGTATCAAAGAATTAGAATATTTCGAACCAAAACAAAGTTCAGTGCATTTTTTAACACTGGCGTTACCGGCGCCCAATTCCAGAAAGATGCACCATATTTCAGGGGTGCCACCGGCGCCCTATCCTGTGCCGCTAGCGCCAAAGTTCTAGAGACGGTTTCTAGAGTTTAAAAATATGATTTTTGGCAGTTTTAGGCGGGATTTCGTCCTAATAACTCCCCAAAATGTGTTTTTAACCCCCTAAACTCCAGAAAAATGAAAGGATTCATTCCAAATTTGCATCCAATGGATTCTAACTTCGTAGAAACCCTGAGATTTAGAGTTTTGAACCGACGAAAATTCATCAGTTTCGAGGCACAGCGATTATTCACTAAGGTGATGATAAAGAAGAGGATTATCAAAGAAAAAAGCTTTGTAAATTGAGGTATTGATACTCCAAATACTTGTGTAGAAGAAATTATTATGCAGAGGTGTTGGGAAGTGTTATGCTACACTACTGCCGCTGTAGTCGTTCCGCTTGTGAAAGAGTTTTATGCAAATTTTCATGGAATCAACCAAGGATTCGTCTATGTGCAAGGCAGGTTTGTACCATTCACTGCTTTGAAGATTAATGATTTATTTATGATTGAGAATGTGCCTATCTGTCATTATCTAAATTTTGATGTGACGAGAGACAATATGAATGAAATTTATCGCTATTTGACGGATGAAAGTGAAGATTGAGAGATAAGAGACAACGAATTTGTATGTTTTTAAACTGCATTTCTAAATCTGGTGTCGAAGCAATGACATTACTTTATTTCTGCAAAGTTACTTCCTACTATGAAATTTAGTAAAGTTACAAAGGAAAGTGATATTTTGAATTACTGTATTCAAACTGGAAGGCTAATAGATATTGGTTCTATAATTGTGAAATCTGTATTGGGATGAATTGTTCATGGATCTAAATATGGGCTTGGATATCCTTCCACCATATTTCTTCTTTGCGTACCACTCACAGGTTCCATATGAAAGTTGGGAAAAACTGCTTCTTCCTTGGAGGCCTGTAGATCCAACTAATCTTTATGATTGACAGTCAATAGGAGATGAGAATGATATGAGCCTCATTGCAGATCAACCATCCCAGAGTCCACGACCTATTCAGTCTTACTTTTCTTCTGAAAGTTTCCAATTGATTTTGAAGAAGATCAAGAAGTTGGAGAAAGAGGTACAAAATCTCATGAATGCTATTAATAATATCTCTGATTTATTTGATCACTTAGATTGAAGAATAAAAAAACAATTTGATCACACTGGTCGAATTGAAGATAGTTTGGTAAATGTGATGAAAAGGAATGTTGTGATTGCTAAGGTTTGGCTGATGAATTCCCTTATCATCCCTTCTACAATCTGTTTGTACATCGTCAATCTATTGAAGATATCAGAGGAGAAGATTGTATTGAGAGTGATGACGAGTAGTGATTCTACTTTATATTTAGTATTTGGTATTTTTATTATGCTTTGATGTGCTTAATGTTGGCTTGATTGACTATGCATCATGTATTTGGACTTATTATGCTTGAATTATGTGTTTGTGTTTAGTTGTCAACATCAGATTTCGTAGTGTGTTTGCAACGCTGAAGTTATATGGCTTGATGAACTTATATGTGAATGCTTAAGAGTGTGGATGTTTGTAATATGAATTTTATATATTAAAGTGATGTTTTGTGTTGTTTGTGTAGATTCATTGTTAGTTAGTTGCTTAATTGATGAAATAGATGCTTAAAGAGGTTAATTATGTGATGGTGTAACGTTGAAACGATCAAAATTGCAAAAATTTTTACGGACCCAAAAAATATTCTTACGGACCATAAAATTCTATGTTTGTGTTTAGTTTATCAGTTAAGGGGGATGAGATTCTGTGAATATGAAAACTTTGATATGAGTGAACCTAATATGATTGAAGTGATTGCTTTTCTTAGTGATGGAAGAGGGGAATGGAAAACAAAGCAAAAACATATGGTTAATTTCCCTGCTTCCAAGTTAAATGCAGCTTCTAAAACATGACACTATTTCATCTCTACAAGATTACTACCTTCTTATCATCACAGTGAAGCCACTAGAGATAAAGCAATTCTAAATTATGGCATTCAGACTATGAAGCAAATTAATATTGGATCGATTATCTTCAAGAATATCAAGACTATTGCTAGAGGAGAAACCACTGGTGGATTAGGACATCCTACCCTGATTGATGCATTATGTGCATAGTCTGGAGTTAAGTTTGATAGTTCTGAAAAATTAGTCCATCCACTGAGGCCTATTACCAAGACTATTATTCGTACTTATGAGTCTCATGTGGTTGGAAGAAGAGAAAGTATGAGTACCGATATTCCTACTACCAGCCAGGATATACCATCTACTTCTGAGCCACCTACATTATCTGATGTTATGGAGCACTTGAGGATTCAGAGTGCCAGTATAGCTATAATCCATAGCAGGATGTATGACTTTGAGGCTAGAAGTGATGTAAATGAAGATTACATGAGGAGGAGAGTTGAGTATGATATTGCTTACCATGATGCTCAGGTCAGATTCATGAGGGGAGACTCTGGAGTGATATTTTCTACCTACCCCAATTATGTTCCTCACCGACCTGGTCATGCAGAAGAAGCTGAGGAAGCAAGTGATGATGATTGGTAGTTTTGTGATTTCTATTTTTTATTTGTGAGTTGTATTTTGTTGTGTTTTTTATTTGTTTTTCTGTGATTAGTGTAGTTTGTTAATGTATCTGTGTTGAAAAATGAAAATGTAATGAATTTTGTGTTAGTTTGTTTAGTGATTTTTATTGAGATTGTGATTTTATGTTGGATGTTTAATGTTTAAGTGTTTAATATTTCTTCGCCCTTGCAAATTTTAATATTATATATATATATCACTGTTTCTAATTGTTTCATGCTTGCTAGCTTAATTTTTTATTAATACCAGCATAGCTCCAGAAGATTTCAAAACCCCAAAGACAAAAGGTCAGTTTTCTTTTACTCTCTACCTTTACTAATTTATATGTAATAAAAAACTTAAATTTAGGGGAGGGTAAAATATTAACTCTTATTTGTTCTCAATTAATATAATTTCAAAAATTATTAACATGACTTTTAGTGGTTGAACCTAACTTTAGATAACTAAATTTTTTATTTCATTTAAATATTATTGTAGATTTGAATAAAAGTTTTAGTAATAAATGTTGATTTTATAAGATTAAGATATTTAGTATGAAAGGATTGGACTATAGTTGGCTAATTAAAGTAAAGAAAACTGTATTTTTGAAATGTTAAGAGACTTAAAGAACTATGTATGAAAAAAGGATTGTTACTTTATGATAAATTATAAAGCTGATATATATTTATAAAGTAAGGAGGTGTTTCCAGTTTCAACTTTAGAAAGAGGATGGTGAAGTTCAAAATTATTAAAGGTTATTCAGATATAGTAATCCTCCAAAGAAAGAAAGAGAAAAAGAAAAGAAGAAGAAAAAAAAAGAGATAGAAAACGAAAGAAAATGTATGTGAGGAGAAGCTTGAGAAGATGTCTAATAAAAAATTGGCTTCACTTAAATCAACATAAATGGAGAACTTTGTTACATTTCTGAATTTATATTTAAAGTATTAGCCTACTTTCTAATAGAGTTTGCATTAATTTCTTTTTCATATAGTATTTCAAGGCAACCTTAATGTGACAAATTATGGTTCATCTTGAAATGAATAGAAAACTTGAACTCTTAAACTTGACTACTAAATATTCTTATACCTATAGTTTTAACCTGAGTTACTGAACTTCTTTCAAAGAATCTTTATATTATATTCATTTGAACAAAAAATCATAGTATTCTATAAGTGAAAAGTTCACTACTTTGAGTTATATTTTTATGCAGTAAAAAGATTACATGAGGAAAAGTAATAGTTAAGTTTGGGGGATTTTGATGCACAAAAATATATTAGATTTTTACTATACAATTTGTACTCATTTTTGGTGATATTGCACTTTAAAGGAATGTATTCTTCATGTTTTACTGCAGGTAAGAAGATTTTAGGTGATTTGAGCAAAAAAAGCGAAAAGGAACGAATTTGGAGCAAAAAGAGGCAAAATGAGGCAAAATGGAGAAAACAGTCTTCTGGCGACGCCAGCGCCCAATTCTAGAGAGTTCAGAATTAAAAAGCGGCCCAGCGCCCAATGTCGTTGGAAATCAAAATTCAATGTATTTGGACGCTTTTTGAAGGGATGCTTGAGGTAACTCTTGGGGAATTCATTTCTAAACTTTTATAGACAGTTATGGATGCCTTTTAGAGAGGGGGAGAAGAGAAAAAGTGTGGGAGAGAAGTGAGAGAAGAGAAGAGAGTGTGTTAGGGTTTGTAGAGAGTGTGTGTTAAGTGTTGTTGTGTGAGGGATGCTTCTCTAAGGAGTGTAGGAGAAGGAGAAAAGTGAGAGTTTGCTTCTTCCTTACTATTCTAAAGAGAGAATTGAGTGTTGAAGAGAAGAGAGAAAAGGATTCAAAAGAAACTTCAAGGGATTTGCTTGGGGAAGAAATTGAGATAAGTTGTATTTACTTTTGTGGTTTGTATGACTTTGCTTTTATATATATACTTCATGTTTTGTTGTATCTTCCTCATGAATTCTGAGAAGATTTATTTGTCTTTTTTCTTGCAATGTGATGTAGTGAAGTGTTGATGTAGATTTGATGTGTCATAAAAATGTTAAGAAATTGTGATGGTTTTTCACTTAAACTTCATTTACTTTTTTATCTGGCCTATTGAATTGTTAGAACTTGTTGTGAAACATTCAATCCGAAAGGACTAAGTATTCTACAACAATTGTGGAGAATTCATTCAATGTCTATGAACGAGTTGCGTAGTTCATGGGAATTGAGTGTAAATAAATAAGAAAATATGGTTTGATGGGCGTCGAATTGGAGATTTTAGAGTGACAGGCTGAAATCCCCAATTTGGTCCTAAAGTTTGGTAACTAAAGCGAGGGTTAGCCTTCAGGTGAAGGGAAGTGGGAGCTCTAAAGTGAGAGCCAGTATCCTCCCAGCCTAACCTTAAATTGAGTGACTAAGCCTAGGATTTGTCAATGTTCTTTTCAAACTTGAGAGAGGGGGTACTCTGACTAGGGTAAAGAATATAATTGTTCTTATTTGGCACAATACAAATCTATTATCAATCTATATTAATCACTCATCACAGAATCGCTGCAAGAGGAAAGATACTTTTCCATATTAGAACCTTTCAATACAAAACTTAGTGTGTGTTAGTTAATTTTGTTTAGAAATTTAGAAAGTAATTGTAGTTAACTTAGCCGTACTCGAACTTGCATTATAAATTGAGTGTTGGATTTCAAATATTTGCTATATTTTGATAAAGATTCTACCTTCCTCGTGGGATCATTAACCAATACTCCACTAGAGCCCTATATTACTTGAACGATAAGTATACTTGCGTATATGAGTGTCTGCCTAATTATTAAATTGATCTTATTGTGTAACTGAACTGAAACTATCATTTGAATATTTACGTTAGAGGTAGCGCACCCGGAAACCTGATTCATTAAACTTTATTGAGCTTTAATCAATTTAAATTTAACACCATAAACCCTAATTAGGTTTAAGACATCAATTAGACCTGATTAAACCCTGGTAAGCCTTAATTACATTAACACTATAAACCCTAATTAGGTCTAACCCCCCATTAGACCTAATTAATCACCTTAAACTTTTATAACATTAGGTTTAAGTCAAAATCAACCATAATTACAATAAACCCTAATTAAGTCTAACCCTAATTAGGACTAAGTAATCCAATTAAACCTTACCTAAATAAGGTTTAATTAATCCTAAACCCTAATTAGACCTAACCCTAATTAGGCATAATTAATCTAATTAAACCTTACCTAAAAAAGATTTAATTAATCCTAAAAACTAATTAGACCTAACCGTAATTAGGACTAATTAATCTAATTAAATCTTACCTGAATAAAGTTTAATTAATCTTAAACCCTAATTAAGTCTAACCCTAATTATACTAAATTAACTCTTAAGCCTTACTTACATTAGACTTAAGTGACTTTAAACCCTAATTAAGTCTAACCCTAATTAGACTTAATTAACCCTTAAGCTTTACTTACATTAGGCTTAAATGACCTTAGACCCTAATTAAGTCTAACCCTAATTCGACTTAATTGACTCTTAAGCCTTACTTACATTAGGCTTAAGTAACCTTAAACTCTAATTAAGACAAACCCTAATTAGACTTAATTAACCCTTAAGCCTTATATTAGGCTTAAACAATCCTAAACCCTAATTAAGTCTAACCCTAATAAGACTTAATTAACTCTTAAGCTTTACTTACATTAGGCTTAAGTAACTTTAAATCCTTAGTTAGACTTAATTAACCCTTAAGTCTTACTTAAATTAGGCTTAAGCAACTTAAACCCTAATTAAGTTTATCCCTAAATAAAATTCTAACTTAGGTTCAACCCAACTTGAACCCAAGTTAACTAAACCTTAGGTTCAACCTATATTGAACCTAAATCAACTTCTAACTTAGATTCAACCTAACTTGAACGCAAGTTAACCTAACCTTAGGTTCAACCCATATTGAACCTAAATCAACTTCTAACTTAGGTTCAACCTAACTTGAACCCAAGTTAACGAAACCTTAGGTTCAACCTATATTGAACCTAAATCAACTCCTAAACTAGGTTCAACCTAACTTAAACCCAAGTTAACTCAAACCTTAGGTTTAACTTACATTAAACCTAAATCAAACCTAAACTTAGGTTCAACCCAACTTGAACCCAAGTTAACTTAAACCTCTAGATTTAACCTACATTGAACCTAACTCAACCAAACTTCAGGTTCAACCTAAATTGAACCTAACCAAACCTATATGTTTATTTACATTGAACCTAATTCAACCAAACTTTAGGTTCAACCGAGATTAAACCTAACCAAACCTCTAGGTTTAACCTACATTAAACATAACTGAACCAAACTTCAGGTTCAACCCAAATTGAACATAACAAAAAACTTTAGGATCAAAACAAAACTTGAACCTAACTCAACCAAACTTCAAGTTTAACCCAAATTGAACCTAACCAAATCTCTAGGTTTAACCTACATTGAACCTAATTCAACCAAATTTCAAGTTCAACCCATATTGAACCTAACCAAAACCTTAGGATCAAAACAAAAACATGAACCTAACTCAACCGAACTTTAGGCTCAATCTACATTGAACCTGAACCTATCAAACTTTAAGTTCAACCTAAACTGAACCTAAGTCAAATTTAGACTTTAAGTTCAACTCAAATTGAACTTAAATTGACCAAACCCTTGGTTCAATCTGAATTGAATCTAAATCAATCAAATCTTGGGTTAAACTTAAGTTAACCTAAACTTTAGGATCAACTTAAATTAAAGTCAGTCTAAACCCAAGATTAAAATTCTAACTCTAATATGTATTAGACTTAATTAAAAATCCTTCAAATTCAAATGACATTGAATGTAAAATACTAAAATCTAACTTATGTTAGATTTTACTCAATTTAAGTCTAATCAACATTAGACTTAAAATCTTTAGATTCAAATGACATCGAATCTAAAATTCTAAAGTCTAACTTATGTTAGATTTTACTCAATTTAAGTATAATCTACATTAGACTTAATATATTTAGATTCAAATGACATTGAATCTAAAATTTTAAAGTCTAACTTATGTTAGATTTTATTCAATTTAAATCTAATATACATTAGGCTTAATATCTTTAGATTCAAAAGACATTGAATCTAAAATCCTAAAAACTAACTTACTTTAGATTTTACTCAACTTTAAGTCTGATTCATATTGGGCTCAACCCAAATATCTTAGATTCAAAAGACTTTGAATCTAAAATCCTAAAGTATAACTTATGTTAGCTTTTACTCAGCTTTAAGTCTAATTTATATTAGACTTAACCCAAATATCTTTATATTCAAATGACATTGAATCTAAAATTCTAAAGTCTAACTTATGTTAGATTTTACTTAATTTATGTCTAATCAAAACTAGGCTTAATACCTTTAGATTCAAATCACATCAAATCTAAAATTCTAAAGTCTAACTTATGTTAGATTTAATTTAATTTAAGTCTGATCTACATTAGGCTTAATAACTTTAGATTCAAATGAGATTGAATCTAAAATCCTAAAGTCTAACTTACGTTAAATTTTGCTCACCTTTAAGTGTGATTCATATTAGGCTTAAGCCAAATATCTTGGATTCAAAAAACATTGAATCTAAAATCTTAAAGTATAACTTATGTTAACTTTTACTCAGCTTCAAGTCTAATTTATATTAGACTTAACCCAAATATCTTTCGATTCAAATGACATCGAATCTAAAATTCTAAAGTCTAACTTATGTTAGATTTTACTTAATTTATCTCTAATCTACACCAGGCTTAATACCTTTAGATTCAAATCACATCGAATCTAAAATTCTAAAGTCTAACTTATGTTAGATTTGATTCAATTTAAGTCTAATCTACATTAGGCTTAATACCTTTAGATTCAAATGAGATTGAATCTAAAATCCTAAAGTCAGTGTGATTCATAATAGGCTTAAGACAAATATCTTTAGATTCAAAAGATATTGAATCTAAAATCCTAAAGTCTAACTTAGGTTAGGTTCAAACCAATAACTTAATGGTTTTAAAACAGAACAAAAAATAAATGACAAAAACCACAAAAATTAATCGGTTAATAAATCGTAAACAACCTAAAATATTTCAAACCTTTAAAAATTGACAACAAACATTAAAACTTAAATGAAATCTTAATCAACAAAGATCACCAAATGCAACTTGAACCTCAGCGTTCTTGATCTATGAAGATTTCTTGGACGATGCAATCTTGGTTGTTGACAGGAGTCTTCCAGTCCTGGTTTAAATACCTTTCGGACAAAGTAGATCAATGCATTCGACGACCCTAGGACGACAGAGCCACGGACATCTTCACCGGATTGTCTAAAAATAAAAAATTAACCAACTAAAACAACAATTTAAGAAATAAAATCGACATTATTTCTTTTGTAAGAATAACTCTAACACTGTTTTTCTTGTAAGTTGAAGACAAGTTCCATTTTAGATTTACTTTGCATGTTATTAGGGTGTGCTAACTCTATTTTGTAGAATGACATTCTGAAGATGGGACAAACAACAACAAAAAAAAAACCAAAATGTCATTAAAACATAACTAAAATTACAAAACTAAAATAACAAAAAAACAAAACAAAAACTTTTAGGATAACCACCGAACAAATTACAAAACAACAACAAAACAAAGACATTAAAAAAACAAAATGACATTTATAAAACAAAACAAAACAACAAAATTAATCAAATAAGACAGAACAACAAAATGACAAAAAACAAAAACTTTTAGGGTAGTACGTGACACTTAGAAACTTATTACCTTTAAGATTTAACATTGATGTTTCTTTCATTGATCTTAACATTTAAAAAATTCTTAGAGTGTGAATGCTAACATTAATCAGGAGTTTTCTTAGATAATTATAAATTATCTAAGATGTAATTAACTATAGGAGCTTACTTCTATAAGGGAATTAAAAAACTTAGAATAGGTATCACACCTAAAATCTCTTGTTATCAGAGGTTGTCCTTATACAAAAATATCAAAAATATGGCATTTTGGAATCTTCTCATAAAAATTACCAATGACAGTTCCTTTATTCTATTGTTTTATATTTTATTAGCCCTTATCTTTCTTCTTCATGTTTCTTAACATCTAAGGATTCTTCACATGATCCAAAAAATAAGATTCCTTGAACATGGGGTGATATGATAAATAAACAGAATTGCGACTTCAAAACCAAAATAATGACATTCTGATATCCACCACGACACGAGAGAATTGATCGGCGCCGGCAGCGACTAGCCGAGCCTCCAGAACGCCATCAGAAATATCAATTGATGGTTACCCCACTCATAGAGATAGTTACGACATCTAAGTTCATTGAGCAACAGGTTAAGATAGACCCATTAAACTATAATAGATGAATGATTTAGCACCTTAATAAGTTCAGAAGAGCTCGAGATGTTCCAAAGGGCCTTAAAATAGGTGTAGGGTTATACCCCGCACTCCTTTATAGTCTTTTGGATCTTGGAGGACAACTGAACTCATTATGTCTTTGCTTAAGAAAATCAAACTTGAAACCCAAATGGATAGGAACTCACCAAGTTATGATCTACAACTCGACAAGTAGACACCTTGAACTGTTTTTCCTGCTTTCCTTTTTGGCAATTAATATAAGTTCATGTAAAAATTATATATATTGCAAGAGCTAATCTTTCATCTGAAGTGCGAGAAGATGAAAGGTACACATTTACATTATTGTATTACGATTTACTTATACTTTACGTTCTTGTATTTACTTCGCTGCATTTGTTAAGCTGTATTTACTCTACTACACAAAACTCAAACAATAAACATATATGTTAGACAAAAACAAAACCAAAAATCAAGACGAAACTTAAAACCAAAACAAAACTTCATTTTCAAAATTAAACAACTTTTTTACAAACAAAACGAAGAACTAAATTTAATACACCCTCTTTAGATTATCGATAATCCTTCAGAGCAGGCAACCTACGGCTGCTAACGAGATTTCCCCAATCTGGATGAATTTAACAATTCATTTAGACTAAGTGAATCCGAAGAAAATAGTAGTGTCGGAATGAGGGAACCGTGAGATCCTAACCGGTATTGCTTAATCAACTTAAACTCCCCCATAAGTCATTTAAACAATAATGATAATAACAACAACTTGACATACACCTTAAACTTCTTGGAACCTCTCCGAACTTCTCGAACCATACACTTCTAAGCTCGAAACCTTCTGTAACAAGGAGCTTGGAGCATATACCGTGGGTGACCCCAAGAAAATGTATTAAGAAATTTATACCAATTTTATATTAAATTGCACTGTAAAGAAAGGTATTTTTTATGTTTTATTGCAGGAATGAAGATTTATAGGTAATGGGAGCAAAAAGGAGCGAATCTGGAACAAAAAAGACTAAAATAGATGAAAATTCAACTATCCCGCCGACGACAAGGAATAAGCCGCCGACGGCGAGATTTTCCCGAAAGTTTTGAATATATTATAAAGGAGCCCGCCAACGGCGAGATCGAGCCCGCCGACAGCGAACCTTAGCAGTTAGCCATTGTTCTAGAAGCTCACCGACGGCGAGATCGAGCCCGCCGACAGCGAGAATGTCGGTTCAAGCCAAATACATTGAATATGGACGCTTTTTGAAGAAATGCTTAAGCAACCTTTGGATATATTTCTTTCTCTTTAAATATAGACGAATTTAGGCCAAAATTGTAGTCGTAGTGTGTTCTCTAGTAGTTTCTTTAGTGAGAGTTAGTGTTTTATTTAGTGTCTTGGTGAGTCTTTTTAATTAAGTGTTTTGTGCAAGAAGGAAGAGTCAAAGGAACTTCAAGGAGTCTGCTTGGAGAGAAGATTTGAGACAAGTTTTTTGTTTATTATTTTATAACTTTAAATGAAATCCAAGTTTTGTGTTATTCTTCCTATGCATTCTGAGTAGTTTTCTTTGTCTTTCTCCTTATTGTTGAGATTTGGTGAAATGAAGAATTAAATCAGTTGTGCCTAAAAATATTAAATAAAAGTGTGATAATCTTTTACTTAAATCTTAATTTACTTTCAATTTGGCCAATTGAATTGTTAACATATGTTGAATTATCAACTATAGTAAAGATTACATCCAAGATTCAGAGAAGTCAAAAGCCTTAGAAGGATGGTGCAAATAAATAGGGAAATATTAATTATCGGGCGTAGAATTGGACATTTTAGAGTGATAGACTAAAATATTCAATTTGGTCATATCGTTTGGGAGCTGAAGTGTAGATGTTAGCCCTCAGGCGAGAGGAACGTGGGAGCTCTGAAGTGGCAACCGGTATCTTCCCAGCCTAGCCGCAGATTCAGTAACTAAACATAGGACTAGTCAATGTTATTTGCACATGGACCAAAGGGTAAAGAATAGGAATGCTTCTATTTGGCACAATATAATTCTAACTAATTTAATTATTTATTCACTTAATTCTCTTAACAAGGAGAAAGATACTTTTCAAAATTATAATCTTTTATTTAATCTTTAAGAAATAGAGTTTAGTATAAGCATTCGTTATTTCTGTATACTAGATTAGTAATTGCATTTACTGAAATTTGTCCTTAAGTCTCTAACTTCCCTGTGGGATCGATATCTAGGGCTCCATTAGAGCCCTTTATTACTTGAACGATACGTATATTTGCGTTAATAAAAGGGGAGGGAGCACAATTGCTATTTTACTTTGAAAAACATTTATAACATTTATTAAAGCTTAACCAACATATACACCCTTCACTTTACGCCTCGCTCTCCCCGAGGTTGTCGAGTTTTTGACGTCGTTGCTTGGGAAGTAAAGTAATTATTAAAGGTAATTAATAAAATAATTATTAAAGATAATTACTAGAGTAACGGACTATTTTTAAAATCTACTTAAAAATTGTATGCGTAAATTTGGAACCGAAAGTTTAATCCCTTACGATTCAGAATTAGAGCGCACTATTAAAAGAATTAGAAAAAAAAAAGAGAAATTATAAATTTAACTTAAATGGCAAATAATTCAGAAATTGAAAATATAAACCAACCAAGACATTTAAGAGATTACGCTAACCCTACATTAGATGAAATTCACTTAAATCCAAAACCCTGATGTAGTGGCTAATTCATTCGAGCTTAAACCTGCAATTATCCAAATTGTACAAAATAATCAATATAGTGGTTCACCAAACGAAGATCCTAATTTACATCTTACTAGTTTTTTAGAACTATGTGCTACTTTTAAATATGACGGAGTATCTAATGACGCTGTTAGACTTAGGCTAAGATGTGGTTAAATTCTTTAGCACCTGGATCTATTAAAACTTGGGGAGAATCATAACAAAAATTTCTATCCAAATATTTTCCTCCTTCAAAAACTGCAAAACTTAGAAATGACATAACTTCTTTTAGTCAATTTGACGAAGAATCAATATACGAAGTTTGGGAAAAATTTAAAGATCTTCTTAGGAAATGCCCACATCATGCGTTACCAGATTGGTTAATTATAAAAACTTTTTATAATGGATTAGTAGGATCTCTTAGATTTATTATAAATGCTTCTGCTGAAGGATCATTAATGTCAAAACCATTTGATGAGGCTTATTCATTGATTGAAGAAATGCCTACCAATAACTTTCAATGGTCTTCTGAAAGGTTAAATAAAAAAAAAAGCCAGTATACATGACTCTGATGCAATTTCTATGTTAGTTTCTCAAATTGCTACTATATCTAAGAAATTAGATCATTTTGGAATGAATTATTCTCCTAATATAATAGAAGAAAATTCATCTGGACAACTTATAGATGTTCAATCTTCATATGAAACTTTAAATGCTATTAATAATAGACCCAACAATCCTTATGTAAATTATTATAACCCTGGTTGGAAGAACCATCCAAATTTTAATTGGAATAACAACTTTGCTAATCAGCAATGGATGAACAACTCAGTAAACCCATTAGGAAATCCATCTAACCAAGGAAATTCTAATTATAAACTTTCTTATCCACCTGGATTTAATAATAACTCTCAATTTAAGGATAAGAAGTTATCAATGGAAGAATTAATATTAAATATGGGTCACCATTTGCAAAATCAAGGTAATCAGTTACAAATTCAAGGAAACCAATGACAAAATCAAGGAACTGCAATTAAAAATATTGAAACTCAACTTGGACATATCGCTACTGCACTTAATAATAGAATTCCTGGAACTTTTCCTAGTAATGTGGAAATAAATCCTAAGATCAAGGAAAAGAACAAATTAAAGCGATATAGTTACGAAGTGGAAAAGAGTTAGAAACAAGAATACAGAAAGAAACGAGAAGTGAGAAAGAGAAAGTGGAAACTGAAAAAGAGAAGGATCAGCAAGATAAAAATTTAGAATATCCACTAATACCTATGAAAATTTCTGTAGAAAAACCACCACCACCATTTCCTCAGCGACTAAAGCAACATAAAAAAGATAAGCAATTTTCTAAATTTCTTGAAATCCTGAAGAAATTAACGATAAACATTCCTTTTGTAGAAGTATTAGAACAAATGCCCAATTATGTGAAATTTATGAAATATATTTTAAATAAAAAAAGAAAATTCACAGACAATGAAACTGTTGCACTTAGCGAAGAGTGTAGTGAAATTATTCAGAAAAAGTTTCCTGAGAAATTAAAAGATCCTGGTAGTTTCACTATACCTTGCGCTATTGGAGAAATATTTTATGGAAAAGCTTTATGTGACTTAGGAGCCAGCATATATCTTATGTCTTTATCAATTTTTAAAAGATTAGGATTGGGAGAAGTTCACCTACTTCAGTAACTCTTCAGTTAGCTGATCGTTCAGTGACATATCCTAAAGGAGTTATTGAAGATGTGTTAGTAAAAGTGGATAAATTTATCTTCCCAGTGGATTTTATTGTTTTAGATATGGATGAAGATAAAGAAATACTCATAATTTTAGGAAGACCCTTCTTAGCTACCGGAAAAACTATGATTGATGTTCAAAAAGGAGAATTAACTATGAGAGTAAACGATCAAAAAGTAACTTTTAACATTGCGAAATCAATGAAATATCCTGCTATAGAAAAAGATAATGAATGTTTTCAAATGGAAATTCTTGAACATCTGCAAAATGAACATTTTAAAGAATACTTTGAAGATAAACTAGAAATAGAAAATACAGAATTAATTAAAGAAACAGACAATGAAGAATTAGATTATATACAAGAAAGATTTGAAATGTTGGATAATACGGAAAACGCTGAAAAGAATATAGTTCCGTCGATTGTAAACCCTCAAGAACTTGAGTTAAAAATTTTACCTACTCATTTAAAATATGCATTTTTAGGTAACTCTTCAACTCTACTGGTTATTATATCGGCAAAACTAACCAAATCACAATAGCAAAAACTTCTGGACACATTAAAGAAGTATAAGAAAACTTTTGGTTGGACCTTAGCAGATATTAAAGGAATTAGTCCTTCAATATGTATGCACAGAATTATTTTAGATAATGAACATAAACCAAGAGTTGATCCACAAAGGAGATTAAACCCAATAATGAAAGATATAGTCAAAAAGGAAATATTAAAATCGTTAGATAATGGTATTATATATCCTATTTCGGACAGTTCTTGGGTAAGCCCAATTCATTGTCTTCCTAAGAAAGGAGGAGTGACTGTTAAAGCTAATGAAAATAATGATTTAATACCTATAAGACAAGTTACTAGATGGCGTATTGACTATAGAAAATTAAATGCAGTCACCAGGAAAGATCACTTCCCTTTACCATTTTTAGACCAAATGATGGATAGACTAACCGGACACAAATATTTTTATTTTTTAGATGGATATACCGGTTATCATCAAATTCTTATTGCTCCTGAGGATCAAGAGAAAACTAAATTTACCAGTCCTTATGGAACATTTGCTTTTCGAAGAATGCCTTTTGGATTATGTAATGCACCTGCAAAATTCCAAAGATGTATGATGTCTATATTTAGTAAATTAATTGATGATGGAATAGAAGTATTTATGAATGATTTCTCTGTATTTGGAACATCATTTGACACATGCTTGGATCATCTTGAAAAAGTTTTAGAGGTATGCGAAAAAACTAACTTAGTTCTATATTGGGAGAAATGTCAATTTATGGTTGCAGGAGGAATTGTATTAGGTCATAAAATTTTGAAAAATTATATGGAAGTAGACCATGCAAAAATTCAAGTTATAGCTAAATTACCACCTCGTACTACAGTGAGAGGGGTAAGAAGTTTTCTTGGACATGCCGAATTTTACAGACGTTATACTAAAGATTTTTCAAAAATTACTAAACCTTTATGCCAACTTTTAGAAAATGACAAGCAATTTGAATTCACTACAGAATGCTTAAATGCTTTTGAAATATTAAAAGATAAATTAATCACAAGACGCTATAATAGTTTCACTCGATTGGGAGAAACCATTTGAACTTATGTGTGATGCTTAAGTGATTATGCTTATAGGAGTCATTCTTAGACAAAGGTATAATAAAATTTTTAAAGTTATATACTAAGCTAGTAAAACTCTCAATAATGCTGAAATGAAGATACAGTTGTAGAAAAAGAGTTATTAGCAATTGTATATGCTTTTGATAAATTTAGATGTTATTTAATTGGAACTAAATGTATTGTGCATACTGATCATTCTGCTATTAAATATTTAATTCAAAAGAAGGATACCAAACCAAGATTAATCAGATGGATATTAATGATGCAAGAATTTGATTTTGAAATAATTAATAGAAAGGGAACTGATAATCAAATTGTAGATCATTTATCAAGACTAGAATATTGTGAATTATCTGACACTGAAAATGAAATTACAGACAATTTTCCTGACGAACAATTTTATAATATAAATGAGTGGAAAATATCATGGTATGCTGATATAGTTAATTATATTGTAAGTGATATTTTACCACCCATGCTAACTCTGCAACAACGAAAAAATTCATTCATGATGCTAAAACATATTTTTAGGATGAACCATATTTATATAAGCAATGTAAGGATTTAATTATTAGAAGATGTGTGTCTTATGAAGAAACTGAACAGATTATTCAAAAATATCACGATTCTGAATTTGGAGGACATTTTGGAACAGATAAAACTGTTTATAAAATTTTACAATATGGATTTTATTGGCCTACTCTATGTAAAGATGTTTATAGATATATCAAAACTTGTGATAAATGCCAACGAGTAGGTAATATATCTAGAAGAAATGAAATGCCCCTGAATTTTATATTAGAAGTTGAAATTTTTGATGTTTGGGGATTAGATTTCATGGGACCATTTATTCCTTCATTTGGAAACTCATATATATTAGTTGCTGTTGATTTTGTTTCTAAATGGATTGAAGCACAAGCCTTACCTCGTTGTAATGCTAAGAGTGTTTCAAAATTTTTAATGAAAAATATTTTTACAAGATATGGAATGCCGGGAGTGATTATCACATACGGAGGATCCAATTTTAGGAATAAATATATTCACAAATTAGTAGAAAAATTTAACATTATTCATAAAATATCAACTGCTTATCATCCACAAACTAGTGGACTAGCTGAAGTTTCTAATTGAGAAATTAAACAAATTTTAGAAAAAACTGTAAACCCTAATATATTAGATTGGTCTACAAGACTAGACACTGCATTATGGGCTTACATGACTGCTTATAAAATTCTGATTGGAATAACTCCTTACAGGCTTATTTATGGAAAGACTTGTCACTTACCAGTAGAATTAGAACACAAAGTGTGTTGGGCGATTAAAGAATTTAATTATAATTTAAAAGAAGCTGATGAGAAGAGATTATTACAGATGAATGAATTAGAAGAATTAAGAAATCAATCTTATAATAACGATAGAATTTATAAAGAAAAAATGAAATTATGGCATGATTGGAAGATTAACCAAAAAAATTTTGAACCAGGATAAGAAGTTTTGCTTTATAATACAATATTGAAATTATTTCCTGGGAAATTGAAATCTTGATGGTTAGGACCTTTCACTATAACTCAAATATTTACATACGGAACTGTAGAAATTGAAGATCCAAAGATCGGACACAAATTTAAAGTAAATGGACACGGATTAAAACCATATTTTGAAGGAAGAAGACCAAATTTTAAAGAGGTTTTAATGCTCGATCAACTCGATTATTAACCTAAATAGGTCGAGCTGACGACGTTAAACTGAGCGCTTTATGGGAGGCGAACCCATAATAGTCTTTAATTATAATATATTTTACTTAATTTATTATTAATTATGTTATAAAATGAATTCTACTACTCATATTTATCTTTATAATCATCAGAATATTGGATCAATAGAAGAAATTGGAAAATATTCGGATCAGAGCGAAACTGGGCAATTATGCCTTAGCCCGCCGACGGCGAGATCGACCCCGTCGACGGTGAGATCTGCACGCCTAATTCAGTTTATATTAATAACTATCCCGCCGACGGCGAGATCGTTGCTGCCGACAGCGAGATAGTTGAAAGAGCGGTTCAGGGAGTTATTTTGGTGGTTTTTGACAATTCTAATTGTTTTAACTCTTTAAAAAACGCCTAGAACTTGAATTCTTTACCTTTTACTTCCTAGAAACGAATTGAAACCCCACAAAAACATAGTATTATGGCATCCAATCCACTTGAAATCACTAAATCCCGAGTGTTCAATCGAATAAAGTTTGTCAGTTATGAGGCCCAGCGGATATTCAACAAAGTAATGATGAAGAAGAGATTGATTAAAGAAAGAGGATTCATCAATAGAGGAGTCGACAACACCTATCGAGGAAATGATTGTGCGACGACGTTGGGAGGTATTATGCTATACAACTTCTACAGTAGTCATCCCCGTAGTCAAAGAATTCTACTCCAATCTTCATGGAATTAACAATGAAAGCGTATATGTGTGAGGCAGATGGGCAACTTTCACTCCTTCAAGAATTAATGAGTTATATTCAATTGAGAATACACCTGTTTGCCACTATTCCAATTTCGTTCCTACAAGATATAATATGAATGAGATCTACCGATATTTGACTGATGAATCAGAAGATTGGGAAATACAAGAAGACGGATACGTTAGCTTTTCTACATCCCTTTTAAACCCCGTCTCTAAACACTGGCACTTTATTTCTTCAAAATTATTACCCACTAGGAGGGTAAATAAAGTTTCTAAGGAGTGTGCGATTTTAAATTACTGTATTCAAGCGGGATTACCCATCGACGTTGGATCTATTATTGTGAAGTACGCCTAGGCTCGATTGTGCATGGATCGATTCATGGGCTTGGACATCCTTCAATAATTTTTGCATTATGTAATCAGTACCAAGTTTCTTATGAAGCCTGGGAAAAGGTACTTTTGCCTTGGAAACCTTTAGACCCAACTGATATGTTTCCTACTTTAGATAACGATAATGAGACAGCCATTATTATGGATCAAGCTTCTCAAAACAATCTTTCAATCGAGCCTTTTATCGATAAAACTAATCCGATCTTACGGAAACTCGAAAGGATTGGAGAAAAAGGTACAAAACGTGATGAATTCAATTAACAATATCTCTGATTTATTTGATCATACTGACTGGAGAATGAAAGAGCACTTTGATCATTCCGGACATCTTGAGGCTAGTTTCATACGACTTTTGAGAAGGAAAGGATGGATTGAAGAAGATTTTACAGAAGAATTTCTTTACAGGCCTTTCTACAATCTGTTCGTGCACTTACGTTCTATCGGAGATATCAGAGATGAATTTAGTACAGATCCTGATGAGTAGAAGATATTTATTCGTATTCATTTGTGTGTTAAGTTAGTTGGAATTTAGTTTTTAATGTAATTTGCGCTTTTGATATTTAATCTCAGTCTAGATGAGATTATGTGTTGTTTGTTTAGTCTCAGCGTTTTGAGTACTGTGGTTTGGATTGCGACGCTGAATTGTGTGTATTAAGATTTTAAAAGTACTTTGTTAGTAATGTAGTGTGTGAATATTGTAATCACCTGGATTTCATATATAAAGTTATGATGTTTTGTGTTGTGTAAATTTATGTGTTAAAATAGTATCTAATCACAATAAAATATATTTAATAGATTGATCGGACATTAAACGAGGCTTAATATGAATTGAAAATAATATAAATATTGAAAATATTAAATTCCGGAAAATCCCGCTGATAAAGAGATCGAGCCCTCCGACGGCGAGATTTTCCAAAAAATTTAGGCCTATTTGAATTAATTAGCTCGTCGACGGCGAGATTTTTCTTGCCGAGATCGAGATCCCGAAAAACACTTTATTTTGACCGGTCAACCGTCACTATTCATCATCCCCTTCCTCAAAAATTCAAAAAACTGACCTAGGGCTTGAGAGATCTTGGATTTGGAGCATTATCAGCTTATTTTGACACCGAATTTTATCTTCCCTTGATGAGTGCTTCCCTCCTATGTAAAAATTTTTTATTTTCACCATGAATTTCTTCCACATTGAGGAATTTTGGAAAAATTGAAAATGTGAAAAAAAAACTTGGAAGAAGTTCATGGAATTCGATTTAGATTGTTTTAAGTCACCTTTGGAAGCCATTCTAGTATTATTTTGGAAATTAGTTGAGATTTTTGTAAATTTGATAGATCGAGAAATGGCTCCGCGACAGAAAAGGCGACTGGATTTTGACGAAACACGATTCGTGAATGCTAGAGCACAATCAAGATACAACCTCATAATCAAAGCAAGAAAGTGCATTCGGGATAGAGTCTTTAAAAATCCAGGAGGAGAAGTGGAACGAACGATAACAGAGAGAAAATGGGAGAATTTCTGTTATACAACGAATAGAGCTGTTGTTGAAGTCGTGAAAGAATTTTATGCCAACCTGATTGCAATAGAAGATACACCAATAAAGGTTAGAGGATTTTTAGTCGATCTTAATGCTGCACGTATCAATTCTTTCTACGAAGTACGAGATCTGCATACCAGCGAATACGATACATTCGGAACAATGGAAGGACCGCTGGAAGAGGTGATCAACTTTCTCACTGATGGGAAAGGAATTTGGAAGATTAAGCAGCGTGAACGGGTAAACTTTCCTCTGTCTATGTTAAATGCAACATCTAAGGCTTGGCACTATTTTATTTGTTCTACTTTGTTACCTACCTACCACTATAGTGAAGTAACAAGAGATAGAGCAGTTCTGAATTTCTGTATTCAGAACCAGAGAAGTATTAATGTGGGGAGTATTATTTATAAGAATATATTAGCCACCGCAAGAAGTGAAAGTGGAGGAGGACTAGGACATCCTTGTCTAACTTATGCACTATGCCAATTGTCTGGAGTAGAGGCTAGAGATGATGAGGAATGGGTTGAACCTATGAAACCCATTACCCAAGCTAATATAAAAACCTATGAGTCCCACGAAGGATGGAGATCTGGGACAAGAAGTTATGTACCTTCAACTAGTAGGGATATTCCCTCTACCAGTTATGATCCTCCTACCTATAGTTCTCCTACCCTTCATGATTTGATGAACGAAATGACTCTGCAGCGAAAAAGCTTTGAAAAGATTGAAGAAAAATTGGAACATATAGATCAGAGAATTGGAGGCTTGGAGCGAAGGCACGATTATGACAGCGATTATCTCCAGAGACATTCTGAGTTTGAAATAGCCTATTATGATGCTGAGAATCGTTATCGGAGAGGAGAGCCCGATGTTATATTTCCTGAGTGCCCTCGTTATACTCACTACCAACCTACTCCACCTGCGGAACAAGGAGATGAAGATATTGCTTTGGATTTTAACCTTGATGATTAGATTTTCTGATTAGATATTTATGATATGTGATTGTTTGTTTGTTTTCTTAAATTCAGTATTGATGTTTAGTTTATGAACTTTGATTGTTATGTTGTGTAAGACATTTTAATATTGTTGTATAAGTTAAATTTGTGTGGCTTTTTAAATTTTAAATATTTCAATTCATGATTGTAACTCTGAAACTAGATTAGTGAAATGTATGTGGATGTTGTGTTATGTTGTAGTATAAATTGTGTTAGTAGTTGTACTTATTTCAAAACTTCTTTACCCAGCAATGTGTAGAAAGTTATTAACAGTACAAGTAAATAAATGATGAAAAGAACCTGCAGAACTTCAAAAAGGAGAAATACCTAAAGCACGAAGGTATGATTTAAATTTACAGTTTATTTTCTTTTCACCCAATATAAATAGATAGAAAAATTTAAGTTTGGGGGAGGGAAAAACACAAATTTAATTATTAAATTGTTCTCAATTTATATTTTCAAAAATTTATATAACAGATTTTCTATAGTAAATTTAATTCAATAGAACTAGAATTAATTTATTTAATTATTATAAGAAAGTTAAAAGAAATACTTTTAATAATTAACCAATTTTGTAGATTAAGATATTTGGAATAAAGGATAAGAATATAATTAACTATTTAAAGTAAGGAAAACTATATTTTAAAATATTAAATTCTAAGATATTTAGTTGAGAATGAAAAGATTGAAACTCAATGAAGTAAAAACTTTGAAATACATATAAGGTAAGTAAATGTTTCAAGTTTCAAATTTAGGAAGAGGAAAATGAAGTTCAAAATTATTAACAGACTAACCAAAAATAGTGATCCTCATTTGAAAAAGAAAAGAAAAAAAGGATTGAAAATCAATCCAGAAAAAAAAGAAAAAGAAAAAAATATATATAAGTGAGAAGAAGCTTGAGGAGATGCCTTATCAAAAATTGGCTTCATTTAAATCAACCTAAAGGGTAAACTCAGTTACATTTCTAAACTTATATATATGGATTAGTATTTTACAAAGTAGTGTTTTCATGAGATTCCTATCATCTGAATATCCTAAGTAATTTAATATTACAGAATATAGTGATTCTTGAAATAAATAGAAGACCAGAACTCTTAAAACTTAATATCCAAATATCCTTATATCTATAGAATTAGTTTAATTTTCTAATAATATTTCTAATAAATTTTACCATAATATTTACTTAAATCAAATTCATAGTAATTCTGAATTAAAATTTTACTACAAATAATCATTACTTTTATGTAGTATCAAGATTACTTGAGGACAAGTAATAGTTAAGTTTTGGGGATTTTGACCACAAGAAAATGTATTAAGAAATTTATACCAATTTTATATGAAATTGCACTGTAAAGAAAGGTATTTTTTATGTTTTATTGCAGGAATGAAGATTTATAGGTAATAGGAGCAAAAAGAGCAAAAAGGTGCGAATCTGGAACAAAAAGGACTAAAATAGATGAAAATTGAACTATCCCGCCGACGGTAAGGAATAAGCCGCCGACCGCAAGATTTTCCCGAAATTTTTGAATATATTATAAAGGAGCCCGCCGACGACGAGATTGAGCCCTCCGACAGCGAGCCTTAGCGGTTAGCCATTGTTCTAGAAGCTCGCCGACGGCGAGATCGAGCCCGCCGAAGGAGAGAATGTCGGTTCAAGCCAAATACATTGAATCTGGACGCTTTTTGAAGAGATGCTTAGGCAACCTTTGGATATATTCCTTCCTCTTTAAATATAGACGAATTTAGGCCAAAATTGTAGTCGTAGTGTGTTCTCTAATAGTGTCTTTAGTGAGAGTTAGTGTTTTATTTAGTGTCTTGGTGAGTCTTTTTAATTAAGTGTGTTGTATAAGAAGGAAGAGTCAAAGGAACTTCAAAGAGTCTGCTTAAGGAGAAGATTCGAGATAAGTTTTTTTGTTTATTGTTTTATAACTTTAAATGAAATCTAAGTTTTGTGTTATTCTTCCTATGCATTCAGAGTAGTTTTCTTGTCTTTCTCCTCGTTATTGAGATTTGGTGAAATGAAGAATTAAATCGGTTGTGCTTAAAAATATTAGATAAAATTGTGATAATCTTTTACTTAAATCTTAATTTACTTTCAATTTGGCCAATTGAATTATTAACATATGTTGAATTATCAACTATAGTAAAGATTACATCCGAGATTCAGGGAAGTCAAAAGCCTTGGAATGAGGGTTCAAATAAATAGAGAAATATTAATTATCAGGCGCAGAATTGGACATTTTAGTGTGACGGACTAAAATATTCAATTTGGTCACTATCGTTGGGAAGTCGAAGTGAAGATGTTAGCCCTCGGGCGAGGGAACGTGGGAGCTACGAAGTGACGGTCGGTATCCTCCCAGCCTAGCCGCAGATTCAGTAACCAAACATAGGACTAGTCAATGTTCTTTGCACCTGGACCAAAGGGTAAAGAAAAGGAATGCTTATATTTGACACAATATAATTTTAACTAATTTAATTATTTATTCACTTAATTGTCTTTACAAGGAGAAAAATACTTTTCAAAATTATAATCTTTTATTTAATCTTTAAGAAATAGAGTTTAGTATAAGCATTCGTTATTTCCATATACTAGATTAGTAATTGCATTTGCTGAAATTAGTCCTTAAGTCTCTAACTTCCCTGTGGGATCGGTATCTAGGACTCCATTAGAGCCCTTTATTACTTGAACTATACGTATACTTGCATTAATAAAAGGGGAGGGAGCACAATTGCTATTTTACTTTGAAAAACATTTATAACATTCATAAAAGCTTAACCAACATATACACCCTTCACTTTCTGCCCTGTTCTCCCCCGAGGTTGTCAGTGAGCAGCACGACCTAGACATAGAGAAGAACATCTTTGAGAGAGCGAAGGAGTTTACAAAAACAAACCTCTTCCTAGAATTAAACAACAAGCCATAGAACTTCAAGGTTGTCTGCCTAGTGCGACATAAATCCTCAACTGATATTTAAGCCTTTGTGCAACCCTGTTGTGCAATATAAACTCTAACTCGTCTTAATATGTAAGGTCGTCATTCAATACAACATAAATCCTCATATCTTTCGGGCTATTTATATGATTGGTATCATAGAGATGTAAGCCGTAAATAATAAAATTAACAAGATGAAATATTAAATAATATTTTTTCAAAACTAAAGCCAAACCATATGATAGTTTGGGAAGTCACCGAAGTTCTCCCCAGGATCTGTGTCATCCCCTAGCTTTCTCTCTATGAATTCATCAATAACTGTTCCTATTTGCACCTTTCCCATTAGATATTTTCTATGTCCGACCTTGAAAATCCTAAACCTTTTTGCATTCATGAAAGCAATATTTCATGATTATCATCGGGAGTTTTCTTAGGTGATTTCGCTCATTTAATATGTAATTAACTATAGGGGTTTGCCCTTATAGGAAACTTTTAAGAACCCAGCCTAATATAAACTCTATCTGATCTTTCATATTAGCTAAGGGAACTTGTCCGTCAATATAAAATGGTTTTGCAGACCAAATCTATGTCATAAATATTTTAGTTTATTTAATGGAGCCTCATTATTATACAATATGCCTATTATTCATAGTAGGTGCATAACTTGCAATGTAATGCTTGTTTATTTAAACTATTGAATACATGAGATCGGTTTGATTTCATCTTCTTCAAATAAAAAATGACACTTTTCAATATATATATATATATATATATATATATATATATATATATATATATATATATATATATATATATATATATATATATATATCTTAAAGCGGGCGACGAGATTCCTATTTCGACAACCGTCAATTTTTAATTTAGCAAACGGCATCATGATGTTACCCCTTTTGGTGTCATAAGACCAATAGGAAACCATTTTTGGATCCTCCATGTGTTGCTCTTAGCCAATCTAGCCAAAGGCCAAAGGCTAATATGAAGATGAGATAGGGTTTAGATTATTTGGGTTACTAATTCTCCTATAGTTATAGTCACTTACATCAGGCGACCGAAATCACTTAAGAAAACTCTCGATTTAGATCAATGTTTCTTCTTCAAGAATTTTAGTTTCCACGGTTGGCTATAGAAAAATTAAATGAGAAAGTCTCAATGTATAACATTTATTTTTGGAACCGAAGGAGCGAAATGTAGTAGATGTCGAAGATACAAAGAAATCTTGGTAACATCTTAAACTAACATATGGTTTGATTTTATGTTTTTGAAAGGGAAATTCATTTAATGTTTTGATCCTGCAATTTATTTAGAAATTAAGGACTTACATCATGAATGGCAAACGATCATGCAAAATAACCTAAGAAGATAGAAGGATTTACATCGTACTGAACAACGTCAGAATCCTAAAAAGATCTAGGGCTTAAATCGCACGACATACAATCATGCGTGATCCTAAAAGATAGGGTGAGGATTTATATCATGCTAGACGAATGACCTCAAAGTTATAAGAGTTCGTGTTGTTTAAGTCTATGGAATAGTTTAGTTGAGGATCATCCTTCACTTCATGTACTGTTCTTGATTGTCGCCTGAAGTTTGAACATCATTCAATCGCGCAGCCACATCATTCTGTGAAAAGAGGAGAGAGGAGAGAAATCATTCCTCGAATGACCTATTCTTGTTTCTTTGTTATGATTTGATGTGATCATGTGTAATATGTTTTGAATTGGTGTTTACCGTTAATAGTAATTGAAGAGGGGGGGGGGTATTTTAATTATGTTATGTGACACTAGTTAAGATCCCATGTTTTATCATCCTGACACCACTATTAATTTTAAATTTACTTAGTCTAAATAAGTTGTTAAGCTTCTTTATACTAGAGAATTCTTGTTAATAACCATTGGTTATCTCATTCAAGAAATTCTAGTAAATCCAAAAAGGTGAATTATTATTATTATTATTATGTTATTCTTTTAATGTTCTATCTTAAGCGAATGATTTAAATATATTTACTAAAGTCTCAAATGATTTCATCTAATTAAATGTGTTTGGTTATGAAAATTTGCAAGGTGTTAAATTATTTTGTCAAAAGAGGTTGTTGGTCACGTGTTATAGGCTTCTAATCCTAAACATGTCCTAAATCTTCGATCTTAGGGCTTCATATAAGAAAAGAATAAAATATACATTTTTAATGTTTTCCGCCCTAAACATATCATATAATCTATACCCTAGGAGTTTCTTTTCACATGTCAGGAATATTGTAAATAAAAAAAGAATTGAAGTACATGTATAAATGAAGCATATATATATATATATATATATATATATATATATATATATATATATATATAGTAGCACATATTTGCTGTCTCTGTTGGTATTTGTATATATATACAAGAATTAAACAAACACTTACCATTTTTGTAATTTTAAATATGAAAAAAAAAACATGAGCATGTATGTTTGTATAATACTAGGTGATAAACATATTAAAGATCCTAACTGGGCATAAGTTTTGAGTTAGGGATGGGCTCAGCTTTATGACTTGTAACCCGTAATTCTTTTCGAGCGACTTCAGTTGACAAGCTTCAGCATCTATGCTTATAAAGTTTGACCTTGGGTGGAAATTATTAGGAAGACAATCAAAGGATGGCAACTCTGAGCCTAATCAGGGTAATTAATAAGTGGGCATTCAGAAGGTAGCACCCGAAATTCTTAGTTATTCATGCATATAAATAAATTAGGTTTTCACTTAGCAACCAAAATACTAATTCTATCAAAAGAGATTTTATTATATTATTTTATTTTGTAACTTAGATAGTCCACGAGTCAGTCTCACCGTTGGACTAGAGATACCAACACCTCCACAAAGAAATGACAATTTCTTACTAATGGTTGGTAAACAGTAACATCAATCCCACACCCTCGCGAAGTCATCAGGTTAGGAGATATAGTACTATTCTATTATCCCAAATTTTAGCACCAGATGTCTTTTGCATCATCGCCCATATCCCCTAATACTTCTTTTTATAAACCAATTTGAAAATTCATACAATCCTCCAAAAACTTGGTCATTTCACACCACACGACATGACGAATAATAATGGTGTTTAAGTAATTTTTCGTAATATAAACCACCACATATTTCAGCTTACAACTCAATCATTTAGTTGTTAAATATGTATATACATAAGAATTGTATGCTATGTATTATAATATACTCATATTATCATGCAATTGCATCTGTCCCTTAAAAATCGAAAATTCAAGTTATTTCAAATTATGTGAATCGCTTAAATGGAGAAACTAAACGACATGAATTTTATATTTAAACCATGACATCAAAATTACACGCTATATAATTCTTATGCATCTACATACTTAATACCCATGCTTCACGTTTATAGAGGCCAAATATTTGTTGACCTATCAAAAAGGTTACCAATGCAGGTTATATACGTATATAAAAATTGTGTGGCATGTATATAAATCATAAGTTTGAATTATGTGGCAAGTTTTTTTTTTTTTTGTGTGGAAAAAGGAGCAACACACGGCTCCCTACATGTTAATGAATAACAAAGTGGTACAATAAAATTGGCACAAGATCCCCATCAAAAGTCAATGGGGATCCTTCCCTAAGTTACAACTCCACACCACATCAAAAGTAAGAAGAAAAACTCAAAATAACCCTATAACCAAAAAACAATAGCCAAAAAACCAGCAGATGAATGGCAAAAATGAGATGCATCAAACATAGCCAGTAGGGGGGTATCAGATCTGTGGTGAAGTCGCTAATCTGAGATGGGAAACACACAGCAAATCTCCATCTAGAAGGAATTGGAGTGCAGGGGGGGTGTAATGCAAGAAAAATGGGCTTGGGGAGGTGTAATGCAGTAAATTTGTTCAATCCAATACTTATGGTTCTAATTGGAGTGGGTATCATTATCAAGGATATTTAACAGCACTCTAGAATCCACCTCAATCCAGATTTTGGTCCATGAGGCTTTCCAAGCAAGCTGCAAAGCCCAGAACACAACAATAAGTTCTGTTTTAAGAGCATCTTGGGCAACAACAGATGCTTGAAAGTACAGTAAGCATTGACCAAGTTTGTTTCTGAAAACACCCCCTACCCCAGCAGTACTTTGGAGAAGCTGCCATTTGTATTGAGCTTGATGGTGGAGGAAGAGGTAAGCTTCCAATAGACAAGTTTGACAAGGGGAAAGACATCAGCAATTGGAATATCAATTTTCAAAATATTGGGGAACCTTTTATAATTAATGATCTTATACAAATAAGATCTACAGTTCCTCACCACCAGAGGGACAGTAGCAGGAGCATCCTCAAATTTGGAATGGTTTCTGGCCATCCAAAGGAACCAAATGACTATGAAATGTACAATGTGGAATCTTTGATCTCTCCAGTTGTGCCATCCAGTATGGAAATGGTCCCAGTGTATAGTGTTTCTCCCCAAATGCAGTGAAGAGAGCAGATCCTTCCATACAGCTTGGGAAAAGGAGCATCTAAAGAACAAATGGGGGATGGATTCCTCCTGAATTAAGCACAGTATACACCTAGAAGGTCCCCTCAACCCTTTCAATTTTAAAATGTCATCCGTAGGAATGATACTGTAGAATAGCCTCCAACAAAAAAATGACATAGAGGGGGTCAAAAATTTACTCCAGATGATTTCCCCCCAAGGTACAGGAGCCCAGGTAAAAGATTTGCAATAAATAGCTTTGGTAACACTCTTAAGGTAAAAGATTTCCCAATTAATTTTATCAAATCTGTTCCTGTTGAATTTGACTGTAGAAATTTGAGTGACTGAATGTTCCTGTAAAACAACTCCGAGATGTGGAAGAGACCAATTTTGGCCTTCCCAGAAATCAGCCACTTTGAGAGAATGGTCAGCATTTTCCATTCTAGGACTGAGCCAATCCTTAGGGCACCAATTGTCCAGCCAGAAATTGATCTCCCAATTACCCAAATTCCAAACAAACAGGTCCTCAGAAATGTGTTTAATCTTGAGCATCTTAACCCAGATTTTTGAATCTCCCAGTTTTCTAACAGAAAGAGAAGGGGGGTGATGATGCCTGCAATACTTCCCTTTCAGAAACTTTGCCCAAAGGGAGGTCTGGGCTCTAAAATTAGTCCACAGTTTGCATAAATTCACTTGCATGAGATTTTGTAAACCCTTAAAGCCAAGTCCACCAACCAAAATAGGTTTAGTTACTTTTTGCCAGGATGCCCAATGGAATTGTTGTCTTTGGCCAGATCACAAGAATCTGTTGAAGCTTCTTTCCAGTTGCAGTTGGGTGCTTTTCTTAATGGTGGTCATTTGTAACAGGTAGGAAGGGAAGGTAGTTAGGATGCTCTTAAGTAAATTAATTCTTCCCCCATTTGAAAGGAAGGAATTAGTCCAACAAGAGAGTTGGGAGTTGATCTTATTGAGAATATCATCAAACTGAATTTGCTTGACTCTGCCACTGATAAGAGGGATCCCCGGGTATTTAATAGGGAGGATGCAGCTAGAGAACTCAGTATAATCCAGAATCCATTGCTTAGTGTTAGCTGGAGTACTTTTAGAGAAGATCATCTGGCATTTAGCAAGGTTAAAAACCATACCTGAGTGAGCTTGGAAGAGATTCAGGCAGTGTTTCACTTTCTTGACAGCATTCCTATGTGCACTTGAAAAGAGCATGATGTCATCTGCATAAATAAGGTGTGATATAGCTATATTGGATTTGTGATGGTACCTGGAGTAGTTTTGATTATTGATAGCTCTCTCCAACATTCTAGAAATGTAGTCTAAAGCAATGATGAAAATAGTAGGTGAGAGAGGATCTCCTTGTTTAAGCCCTCTAATAGCTTTGAAATTGCCCCTAGCTTGGCCATTAATAAGGATAAAATGCTCATTAGACTCTAGCCATCTTCTGATGAAAGTGCAGAACTGAGAGTTGAAACCTCTAGCATTGAGAACATCCAAGATAAACTCCCAATTAATTGTGTCATAGGCTTTCTGAATATCCAATTTGTAAATAAGGTTGCCTCCTCTATGTATTTTATCCAGATCCAACAGGAGTTCTTGAGCTAAGAGGACATTGTCAATGATAGATCTGCCTTTAATAAAGACAGATTGATTAGGACAAATCAGCTTATCAAGGTGAGGTTGGATTCTACCCACCATTATTTTGCTTATAGCCTTACTAAGCACTGATGAGAGACATATGGGTCAGAAGTGATCCCAATTCTGCATAGTATAGTTCTTTGGAACCAACACAAAATTTGAAGCACTGAAATAACTTGGGAGAGGATGACCTTGGAAGAAACTTTGAATAGCAGTGACCACATCCAACTTAATAATGTTCCAGGCTTTTTGTAGAAGCCAGCAGTATAGCCATCTGGTCCAGCAGATTTTGAGCTGTCAACAGAGTTAATGGCATTCCAAATCTCCTGTTCAGATGGAATATCAGTTAGATCCAAACAATTGGTATACTGGAAATCAGTGGTAAAGTAAGAAGCATCAATGGCAAGGTCTATGGCAAGTTATATATATAGCATACCAATCTTGATGTATTAAGCAAAGCTGGCAACCAAAATAATATCACAGCATTATATCCAAATCATAAGTTTGAAATTGAAACAACTACTAGAACAGTCCTCACTGCTCTATGTCTGCAGCAGTTGCAAAAATAGAGCAAAAAAATATATACTTTTATACAGTTAAACTAAAAAAAATACATAGGAATTGAGTGAATTGTATATGAATCGAGTAGATGACATAATTTCTACATCTCATAATTCTGATTTGATGAATCAAAACACCCTTTCATCACTTCAAGAAAATTTCATCCTCAAATAAATCCAAAATCTGTCTAACCAAACCAGAAAAAATTTGAAGTAACTATGTACTATTGTAAGATGCATAAATTTGGGTCCTTGGTTGTTATTTTTATCTTATTCATCAACAAGTATAGCTCAAGAAAATAAAAATTAAGCATTTCCCAATATCACAATGTGGAATTTGTAAGACAGTTACGCAATCCTCTGTATAACATTAAGGAAGAAAATGTATGGCAAAGTAATTATCAACATAAAAATAATCAATCTTCCCTATAACAATCCAAGTCTTATAAGATTAATAAGAGCAAAACAACTGATAACTCATCTCCTTCTTCAAGTAGAGGAGATACCAAGTCATCCATTCTTAATAGAAATTAAACTGAACCAAGGGTATTATGATAACCAATGATTTATTGCATCAACACTTTATATTATGATGACAACCAACCCGAAATGTATATAGATTTTTGTTATTTTGACCCCCAATTAATGAACTAAGGTAAAATGGCACTTTCGTAATGTGGTACCGCTCACCTACCTCCCACCTACCACTCTCTTGCTTTGTATAAATAGAGAGAGTGTGAGGATTTGGAGAGCAAGAGAAGAGGTCTTAAGCTACCACAAAGGAGGAGAGAATAACTAGAGAGCTAGGGAGGAGGAGAGCATCTCGAGGCCTTGTATGAAAGTGTGGCTTGAGAGGGAGGTTATAGAAGGAAGATGAGGGCTCATCTATATGTATAAGCTATGTATACTCCATTTATTTTGCCTTAGTGAACTATTTGATTGATTCCCTCACGTGGATGTAGATCTAGTTGGATCAAACCACGTAAACGATTCATGTTTGTTTGTGTTCTTTGTGTTTCATTTCTATACCAGGAAGTACATATCTCACAACAATTTTTCTTAATAATCTGTAAAGCACATACCGAAATCCACAAGTGAATGTAACTCATGCCCTAAGCCATCCATGGATAAATATCAAATTTGACTTATCCGAAGAGGATAAAATAGTGTAAGGAAATGGCATTAAGAGGTTTGCGACGGATTTTACCTTGAAGTATACATCACCAACATGCATGTGAAACAGCCACACAACTCAAATGATCATATTGAAAAAATATAAATTCATCTTATCAGGGAGGTTTAAGCAAGATAGGAAATGGAACAGAGAAGAAATCCTTCCTGATGCAATGAATCAAATGAATCGTGTCTCACCCAACTGTTAGAGATGCGAGTATAATAAACAAGAAAGAATCCTCAGCATTGTATTATCAAGAAAGAAAAGTGATTAGGATAAAATACTTACTTCAAAAGCATTTGAGAATTTGCACACTAGTCAAACAGAGAAAGAAAAAATATGTTCATCCTCAATAGGGGTGTAAACGAGCCAAACAGGAGCGAGCCCAGGCTCAGCTCGTGTTCGGCTCGTTTATATTTCAAGCTCAAAAAGTGTGTTCGTGTTCGGCTCGTTTGCTTAGTAAGCCGAACACGAGCTGTTTGCGAATAACGAGCCGTTTTGACAGCCCTAATCCTCAAAGCGTTTTGTCAGAGGGATCTATCAAAGTGGAAGAACGATCAGATCTCTGAAGAAGTGATTCTCTTGCACAATAGAACTCTCAACTAGGGCACAAAAGAGAAGAATCAGAAAGATTATCGTGCGTATGGGAGAGTGGTAGTGAGGAATTTATTTTTTAAGGCTTTTTATTATATTATTATTATTTTAAAAGCATCAATTTGTGTATTTTTGTCCCCCATATGAAATTATATCAATATATAGGTCCTCCTTAGGTAAAATCAACGTTTCAGACGAGCTCAAGTGGTCTGTTTGGTCGTCTGGGGTCGTTCAGATAAATCATCGATGATTGTACTAATTTAGCTCAGATTCACGCGCGGCATGGCAAATGAAGTCGTTTAGTTCGATCGGAGCCCTTCAACAAGCAGAATGCTGATCGGTCCTTGCCTAAGCAATGACCAAAGTCTTAGCAGACTACTCCGATAGTACGCTAAGGGGTCTTCTTATGGTTTTTTCAATCCTTATAGGAACTCAACTTGAGTCTCAATATATTGGTTTTAATCGACTCGACTGAATGTTGAGGATTCAGAATCACTCATATGAAATTACAATGAATTAACAAGAGGTTCAAATTTCTAATTAGTGTGGCTCCCAGTATTAGTCCTCTAGGAAGATCAATAAGAAATCCTAAGTCTAGATCCTAAGTTCTAGACATAAAAGCAGAAAGACCTCATAAAAATGAGGTCAACGAAGTGTTCTTGGATAACCCCAAAGATGTAATTAACCAGCCGGGATACGTTCTTTTCAGAGAACTCTTTATCTCAAAACAGACATATACACCTGAATTTCTGGTTATGGGTAGTCTACACATGTATTCATTCATAGATACAGGTCCAAGGTGCTTCTGCCAAATTTTGACATGCTTGACCTATCTTTACGAGGTTTATCGTATGTAGGCTCTCCACTTTCTTTCTCTTAATTGTTGTCTTTATCGTATCTCCATCTTTTCCGGTTCTTCTCTTCTCCTGATTATTCATATAATCCAGAAGAGAGATTTATTCGGAAAAAGGAAGTATACGATAATCGACAAGCTGATGACTTCTTCAAAAATCAAAACGGAAAAAAGATGAAAACACAAGATAACATCCAAGTTAGAAAATCATTGATTGTTCATAAAAGAAATTTAAGCTAAAAATTCTATTATTTTACAATATCATAAGTTAGCACATAAATCTCTCACAATGTTTGAAGTTCATCTATTATAGATTTTAAGAAGACATCAATTTTACCTTTGGGCTATGTAGAATTAGCAACATTAATATTAAAATTAAAAATAGTGTAGTCATGTATATATCCGAAGACAAGTTATACGGCGTAATAATCATTGTCCAACATGAGTTTGAAGTTGCAGTGCGAGTGTATGGTGTGAACCCATGTGCACATAAGCCAATATTAATATTGTGTGGTTCAGCTACAAGTCAATATAACTGTCATCAAAGTGTTTCTAGGCTTCCATATCTAACATATGACTCAAGGAATTAGTATCAACATATCTAGTATTATGCAATGTGAGGAAGTGTATGCATAGGAGCAAATAATCTTTGAAGCTAAGTTATGAGCAGTAGTTAGAAGAGACGCTTGTAAAACATAATTTTCTAATTTTTAGTTTTTTGTCCCTTGTTTTGAGTAACTTAGTACCATAAAATCTATAGTTTTTTCTCTGTTGCATTAGGCTTATAATAGTGTTATAACTATTAAAATATTTCTTCTCAGATAGTAACTTTAACTTCGATACTAACTTTCTTGTTTTATAAATGTCACGTGGAACTAAAGTCTTCACTGAGTTAGTCTTCTTTAATAATATTGCTACTTGATTAAAGTATTCTCTTAACATATTATAATAAGATATAAAACTCAAAATTCTTAGCTCTACTAATAAATCTAAATACATAGCGCAACCTTTTCACAAAGGCTATTATACAAACTTCATTAAATCATAGAATTTCTGCACTTCTCTTTTCAGTGTTTGATCATCATAAGGAACACTCCCAACAAAATGAGGTCTACTGATATCAAAAATCATCTTTTCATTTGTGTTAGGATCGTGTTCTGTTAAAGGTGGCAGAACTTGATGAGGCACCAACATTATTGTAGTGAACATTTAGTTCATACTCATGACGTCCCTTGAGGTATATATCCAACTTGACATCTTTAGGTTTTAGGAACACTTGATTTTTGTGCTTCACACAAGGGCATCGAAACATACATTCTGAATAGTAAAGGAATTTTTGTGATGCCACTTGAAAAATTTCTCTACATTCCACTCAATTCTTACATACAAACCACACAATTCTTATGTATCAGACATCTAACACCTAAACTTCAATTAATTAAGGAAGAAAATGTGAGCAAGGCAAAGGAATTATCAACATTCTCCTATAACAATCCAAGTCTTATAAGATTAATAAAAGCAAAACAACTGATAACTCATCTCCTTCTTCAAGCAGAGGAGATACCAAGTCATCCATTCTTAATAGAAATTAAACCGAACCAAGGGTATTATGACAACCAATGATTTATTGTATCAACACTTCTATGTTTTGATAACAATCAACCCGAAATGTAAATAGATTTTTCTTAATAATCTGTAAAGCACATACCGAAATCCACAAGTGAATGTAACTCATGTCCTAAGCCATCCATGGATAAATATCAAATTCGGCTTATCCGGAGAGGATAAAATACTGTAAGGAAATGGCATTAAGAGGTTTGCGACGGATTTTACCTTGAAGTATACATCACCAACATGCATGTGAAATAGCCACACAACTCAAATGATTATATTGAAAAAATATAAATTCATCTTATCAGGGGGTTTAAGCAAGAAAGGAAATGGAACAGAGAAGAAATCCTTCCCGATGCAATGAATCCAATGAATCCTGTCTCTTTCAACAGTTAGAGATGTGAGTATAATAGAAAAGAAGGAATCCTCAGCACTGTATTATCAAGAGAGAAAAGAGACTAGGATAAAATACTTACTTCAAAAGCATTTGAGAATTTGCACATGAGTCAAGCAGAGAAATAAAAAATTTGTTCATCTTCAATAAAGGTGTAAATGAGCCGAACACAAGCGAGCCCAGGCTCAGTTCGTGTTCGGCACATTTATATTTCGAGCTCAAAAAGTGTTTTCGTGTTCGACTCGTTTGCTTAGTGAGTCAAACACGAGCTGTTCACGAACAAAGAATCTTTTTGGCAACCCTAATCAAGTAACCATAAGATATTAAGGATTGGGGCAAGATTTAAAAATTATTCTTTATATTAAAACTTCATTTGAATCTTATTTAATAATTTTCATTCTATTTATTTAATTAATACTTTTAATTTATTATAATTCTTTGAAGCCTTGTAGTCAATTAAATTTTCTAAAAATAATACTCATAATATATATATATATATATATATATATATATATATATATATATATATATATATATATATATATATATATATACATATATATTTAAAAAAAAAACAGATATTTGACAGAGGCCTAAATATCAGTTTCCCATGTACTACAACCCATGATGAGGCCTGACGCCATGTGCCCGTAATTCGACCCCTCACGCACCACGGTGGGGATTGAACCCTCACCAGAGGGGATTTATAGTGACCGCGCCACGAACTGGACAAGGAATGCGACACACACACACACAAATATATATATATATATATATATATATATATATATATAAAAGTGATGAATAATATTTCGAGCCAAATCGAACCGAACACGAACAAACAAATCTTAGTTCGTCTTCTGCTCGTTAACTTAGCGAACAAGCCGAACACGAGCCTCTTAACAAGCCGAACACGAGTTGTTCGCGAACAACGAGCCGTTTTGACAGCCCTAATCTTCAAAACTTCCCCCTCAAAGGGAATTTTTAGCCGGAGGGGAAAGATACATACCATGAAGCTTACTGGTGGGGGGGGACGTCAGAGGGATCCATCGAAGTGGAAGAACGATCGGATCTCTGAAGATGTGATTCTCTTGCGCAATGAACTCTCAACTAGGTCACAAAAGAGAAGAATCGAGAAGAGTATCGTGCGTATGGGAGAGTAGTAGTGAGGAATTTATTTTTTAAGCCTTTTTATTATATTATTATTTTTTTAAAAGCATCAATTTGTGTATTTTGTCCCCCATATGAAATTATATCAATGTATATGTCCTCCTTAGGTAAAATCGATGTTTCAAACGAGCTCGAGTGGTATGCTTGGTCGTCTGGGGTCTTTCAGATAAATCATCGATGATTGTACTAATTAAGCTCAGATTCGCGCGCGACATGGCAAATGAAGTCATTTAGTCCGATCAGAGCCATTCAACAAGCAAATTGTTGATCGGTTCTTGCCGAAGCAATGACCAAAGTCTTAGCAGACTACTCTCGGCAGTAAGTCGCTCGCCGCACGCTAAGGGGTCTTCTTATGGCTTTTTTAATCCTTATAGGAACTCAACTTGAGTCTCAATATATTGGTTTTAATCAACTCGATTGAATGTTGAGGATTCAGAATCTCTCATATGAAATTACAATGAGTTAATAAGAGGTTCAAATTTCTAAATAATGTGGCTCCCAGTATTATTCCTCTAGGAAAGTCAATAGGAAATCCTAAGGCTAGATCCTAGGTTCTAAAAATAAGAACAAAAAGACCTCATAAAAATGAGGTCAACGAAGTGTTCTTGGATAACCCAAAAGATGTAATTAACCAGCCGGGATACGTCCCTTTGAGAGCACTCTATATCCCAAAACGGACATATACACCTGAATTTCTGGTTATGAGTAGTCTACACATGTATTCTTTCATAGACCTGGTTCAAGGTGCTTCTGCCCAATTTTGACATGCTTGACCTATCCTTACTAGGTTTACCGTATGTAGGCTCTCCATTGTCTTTCTCTTATTTCTTGTCTTTGTCGTATCTCCATCTTTTCCGGTTCTTCTCTTCTCTTGGTATACGATGATCGACAAGCTGATGACTTCTTCAAAATCAAAAGGGGAAAAAGATGAAAACACAAGATAACATCCCATAAGTTAGAAAATCATTGTTTTTTCATAATTAAGCTAAAAATTCTATTATTTTACAATATCATAAGTTAGCACATGAATCTCTCACAATGTTTGAAGTTCATCTATTATAGATTTTAAGAAGACATCAATTTTACCTTTGGGCAATGTAGAATTAGCAACATTAATATTAAAATTAAAAATAGTGTAGTCATGTATATATCCAAAGACAAGTTACACGGCGTAATAATCATTGTCCAATATGAGTTCGAAGTTGCAGCGCGAGTGTATGGTGTGAACCCATATGCACATAAGCCAATATTAATATTGTGTGGTTCAGCTACAAAGTCAATATAACTATCATCAAAGTGTTTCTAGGCTTCCCTATCTAACATATGACTCAAGGAATTAGTATCAATAGATCTAGTATTATGTAATATCATGTGAGGAGGTGTATGCATAGGAGCTAATAATCTTTGAAGCTAGGTTATGAGCAATAGTTTCAAGAGACACTTGTATAAAATAATTTTCTAATATTTACATTTTTGCCTCTTGGTTTGAATATTTCAGCACCATAAACTTTAAACCCTAATTAAGTTTATCTCTAAATCAAATTCTTACTTAGGTTCAACCTAACTTGAACCCAAGTTAACCAAACCTTAGGTTCAACCCATATTAAACCTAAATCAACTTCTAACTTAGGTTCAACCTAACTTGAACCCAAGTTAACTTACATATTGAACCTTAATTAACTTCTAATTTATGTTCAACCTAACTTGAACCCAAGTTAACGAAACCTTAGGTTCAACCTATATTGAACATAAATCTTAAGTTCAACCTAACTTGAACCCAAGCTAACTCAAACCTTAGGTTTAACTTACATTAAACGTAAATCAAACCTAAACTTAGGTTTAACCTAACTTGAACCCAAGTTAAATCAAACCTCTAGGTTTAACCTACATTGAACCTAACTCAACCAAACTTCAGGTTCAACCCAAATTGAACCTAACCAAACCTCCAAGTTTAACCTACATTGAACCTAATTCAACCAAACTTCAGGTTCAACCCAAATTGAACCTAACCAAACATCTAGGTTTAACCTACATTGAACCTAATTCAACCAAACTTCGGGTTCAACCCAGATTGAACCTAACCAAACCTCTAGGTTTAACCTACATTGAATCTAACTCAACCAAACTTCAGGTTCAACCCAAACTGAACCTAACCAAAACTTTAGAATCAAAACAAAACTTGAACCTAACTCAACCAAACTTCAGGTTCAACCCAAATTGAACCTAACCAAACCTCTAGGTTTAACCTACATTGAACCTAATTCAACCAAACTTTAGGTTCAACCCAAATTGAACCTAACCAAAACTTTAGGATCAAAACAAAACCTAAACCTAACTTTAGGCTCAATCTACATTGAACCTAAACCCATCAAACTTTAGGTCCAACCTAAACTGAACCTTAGTCAAATTTAAACTTTAAGTTCAACTCAAATTGAACTTAAATTGACCAAACCCTAGGTTCAATGTGAATTGAATCTAAATCAATCAAATCTTTGGTTAAACTTAAGTTGACTTAAACTTTAGGATCAACTTAAATTAAAGTTAGTCTAAAACCCAAATTAAAATCTAAGTCTAATATGTATTAGACTTAATTAAAAATCCTTCAAATTCAAATGACATTGAATCTAAAATCTTAAAATCTAACTTATGTTAGATTTTACTTAATTTAAGTCTAATTTACATTAGACTTAATATCTTTAGATTCAAATGACATTGAATCTAAAATTCTAAAGTCTAACTTATGTTAGATTTTACTCAATTTAAGTATAATCTACATTAGAATTAATATCTTTAGATTCAAATGACATCAAATCTAAAATTCTAAATTCTAACTTATGTTAGATTTTATGCAATTTAAGTCTAATCTACATTAGGCTTAATATTTTTAGATTCAAAAGACATTGAATTTAAATTCCTAAAAATTAACTTACATTAGATTTTACTCAACTTTAAGCCTAACCCACATATATTTGGATTCAAAAGACATTGAATCTAAAATCCTAAAGCATAACTCATGTTAGCTTTTACTCAGCTTTAAGTCTATTTATATTAGACTTAACCCAAATATCTTTATATTCAAATGACACCGAATCTAAAATTCTAAAGTAACTTATGTTAGATTTTACTTAATTTAAGTCTACTCTACACTAGGCTTAATACCTTTAGTTTCAAATGACATCGAACCTAAAATTCTAAAGTCTTACTTACGTTAGATTTTATTCAATTTAAATCTACATTAGGCTTAATACCTTTAGATTCAAATGACATTGAATCTAAAATCCTAAAATCTAACTTACGTTGAATTTTGCTCAACTTTAATTATGATTCATATTAGGCTTAACCCAAAAAACTTTACATTCAAAAGACATTAAATCTAAAATCCTAAAGTCTAACTTAGGTTAAATTCAAACCAAAAACTTAATGGTTTTAAAATAAAATAAAAAATAAATGACAAAAACCACAAAAATTAATCGGTTAATAAATCATAAACAACCTAAAATATTTTAAACCTTTAAAAACTGACAACAGACATTAAAATTTAAATGAAATCTTAATCAACAAAGATCACCAAAAGCAACTTGAACCTCAGCGTTATTGATTTATGAAGATTTCTTAGACGATGCAATCCTGGTTGTTGACAAGAGTCTTCCGGTCTTAGTTTAAATACTTTTCGGACTAAGTAGATCAAGACATCCGACGCCCTAGGACGACGGAGCCATGGACATCTTGACCGAGTTGTATAAAAATTATAAATTAACCAACTAAAACAACAATTTAAGAAATAAAATCGACATTATTTCTTTTGTAAGAATAACTCTGACACTGTTTTTCTTGCAGGTTGAAGACAAGTTTTGTTTTAGATTTACTTTGCATGTTATTAGAGTGTGCTAACTCTATTTTGCAGGATAACATTCTGAAGATGGGACAAACAACAACAAAACAAAACCAAAACGACATTAAAACGAAACAACGACATTAAAACAAAACTAAATTGAAAAAACCAAAATAACAACAAAATAAAACAAAAAATTTTAGGATAGCCACTGAATAAATTACAAAACAACAATAAAACAACGACATTAACAAAACAACAACAAAACAACGACATTTATAAAACAAAACAAAACAACAAAATTAACCAAATAAGTCAAAACAACAAAATGACAAAAATAAAAACTTTTAGGGTAGTACGTGAAACTTAGAAACTTATTACCCTTAGGATTGAACATTGATGCTTCTTTCCTTAATTTCGACAATTAAAAATTTCTTAGAGAGTGAGTGTTAACATTAATGAGGAGTTTTCTTAGACAATTTTAAATTATCTAAGATGTAATTAACTATAGGAGCTTGCTCCTATAGGAGATTAAAGAACTCAAAATAGGTATCACACCTAAAATTTCTGGTTATCAAAGGTCGTCTTATACGAAAATATTAAGAATATGGCATTTTGGAATCTTCTTCTTAAGGATTACCACTGACATTTCTTTATTCTACTGTTTTCTATTTTCTTAGCCCTTGTCTTTCTTCTTTAAGTTTCTTAACATGTAAGGATTCTTCACAGGATCAAAATATTAAGATTCCTTGAAGATTATGGTGATATGATAGATAAACAGAATGACGACTCCAAAACCAAAACAATGACATTCCGACATCCACCACGACACGAGAGAATTGATCGGCGCTGGCAACGATGAGCCGAATCCTCGGAACACCATTAGAAATATCAATTGATGGTTACCCCACTCATAGAGTTAATTAAGACATTTAGGTTCATTGAGCAATAGATTAAGATATACCCATTAAACTATAATGAATGAACGATTTAGCAACTTAATAAGTTCAGAAGAACTCGAGATGTTCCATGGGCCTTAAAAGAGGTGTAGGGTTATACCCCACACTCCTTTATAGTCTTTTGGATATCTTGGAGGACAACTGAACCTATTATGTCTTTGCTCGAGAAAATCATCCTCGAAACCCAAATGGATAGGAACTCACCAAGTTATGACCTAGAACTCGACAAACAGACACCTTGAATTGCTTTCCATGCTTTCCTTTTTGGAAATTAATTTAAGTTCATGCAAAAATTATATATACATTGCAAGAGCTAATCTTTTAGCTGGAGTGCGAGAAGATGATAGGCACGCCTTTACATTATTGTATTGTAGTTTACTTTTACTTTACTTTTCTACATTTACTTCGCTGCATTTGCTTACATGTTTTTACTTTACTGCACAAAACTCAAAAAATAAACATATATGCTAGACAAAAATAAAACTAAAACTCAAGACAAAACTCAAAACCAAAATAATACTTCTTTTTCAAAATTAAACAACTTTTTTTTTATAAAAAAAGAACTAAATTTAATACACCCTCTGTGGATGATCGAGAATCCCTCGGAGGAGGCAACCTACGGCTGCTAACGAGATTTTTCCAGTCTAGATGAATTTAACAATTCATTTTAGACTAAGTGGATCCGAAGAGAATAGTGGTGTCGGAATGAGGGAACCATAAGATCCTAACCGGTATCGTTTCATCAACTTAAACTCCCCCCATTAGTCATTTAAACAATAATGACAATAACAACAACAAAACTTGACATTCACCTTAAACTTCTTGGAACCTCTCCGATCTTCTTGAACCTTACATTTCTAAACTTGAAATCTTCTGAAACAAGGAGCTTGGAGCATACACCATGGGCAGCACGACGTGAACATATAGAAGAACATCTTCGAGAGAGCAATGGAGTCTACAACAGCAAACCTCTTCCTATAATTAAAAAACAAGCAATATGACTTCAAGGTTGTCTGTCAAGTGCGACGTAAATCTTCAACTAAACTTTAGGCCTTTGTACAACTCTGTTGTGCAATTTAAGCCCTAACTCGTCTTAAGATTTATGGTCGTCATTCGGTACAACGTAAATTCTCCTATCTTCCTGGTTATTTATATGATTGGTATCATATAGATGTAAGCCCTAAATAATAAAATTAGCAAGATGAAACATTAAATAATATTTCTTTAAAACTGAAGCCAAACCATATGATAGTTTGGGAAGTCACCGAAGTTTTCCCCAGGATATGTGGCATCCCCTAACTTTCTCCCTTTGGATTCAACAATAACTGTTCATATTTGCACATTTCCAATTTGATATTTTCTTTGTCCGACCTTGAAAATCCTAAACCTTTTTGCATTCATGAAAGCAATATCATCAAGAGTTTTCTTAGGTGATTTCGCTCATTTAAGATGTAATTAACTATAGAGGTTTGCCCTTATTAAAAACTTTTAAGAACTCAGCTTAATATAAACTCTATCTGATCTTTCATATTACCTAGGGGAACTTGTCGGTCAACATAAAAAGATTTCGCAGACCTAACAGATTGTCATAAATCTTTTAATTTATTTAATCGAGCCTCATTATTATACAATGTTCATATTATTCAGAGTAGGTGCATGGTTTGTAATGTAGTGCTCGTTTATTTAAACTATTGAATACATGAGATCGGTTTGATTTCATCTTCTTAAAATAAAAAATGATACTTTTCAAAAATTATATATATATATATATATATATATATATATATATATATATATATATATATATATATATTTATTTAAAGCGGGCGACGGGATTCCTATTTCGGCGACCGTCAGTTTCTAATTTAGCAAACGACATCATGATGTTACCCCTTTTGGGGTTTGGGGTGTATGAGTTATGATGGATTGAAATGTGTGTGTGTAAACCATACCTAAACCATGCCACCCAGGGCTAAAACTAAGGCTTGCTAGTCCTATAGGGACTCCTCTTGAGCTCCCTCATGCTGGTTTCATCCTACTAAGTGGTAGAGGACAAAATCATGCATGTGAAACTCTTAGAAGTAGAATTTCTAAGGGGTATTTTGATCTTAAAAAATCAGACCGAACAGATCTCATATATTTGATGGTTTAAATAACCAATTCAGATATTACAAGTAATACTTCATCTAATATTCTCAATTAGTCAAACTAAAATGTATGATACTTCTTTAGTCTGCAAAATTTTCAACAAATCATTCTTCTACCTAAAATGAAGATTAGATAGGGTTTAGATTATTTGGGTTATTAATTCTTCTATAGTTATAGTCAATTAAATCTTTAGCGACTGAAATCACTTAAGAAAACTCTCGATTAAGATCAAGGTTTCTTCTTTAAGAATTTAAGTTTTCACGGCTGGTTATAGGAAAATCAAATGAGAATGTCTAAATGTATAACATTTATTTTTGGAACCGAATGAGCGAAAGGTAGGAGATGTCGAAGATACCGAAGAAATCTTGGTAACATAACATCTCAAACTAAAATATGGTTTGAGTTTACATTTTTGAAAGGGAAATTTATTAAATGTTTTGATCTTGCAATTTTTTTAGAAATTAAGGACTTACATCTGCATGACAGACGATCATGCAAAACAATATAAGAAGATAGGAGGATTTACGTCGTACTGAACAACAAGTCATAATCATAAAAAGAGTTTGGGCTTAAATCGCATGACATACAATCATGTGTAATCCTAAAAGATAAGGTGAGGATTTATATCATGCTAGACCTACGACCTCAAAGTTCTAAGGGTTCATGTTGTTTAAGTCTATGAAATAATTTAGTTGAGGATCATCCTTCACTTCATGTTTTGTTCTTGATCATCGCCTGAAGGTTGAACATCACTCGATCACGTAGCCACGTCGCTCTGTGAAAAGAGGAGAGAGGAGAGAAATCATTCCTCGAATGACCTATTCTTGTTTCTTTGTTATTAGTTGATGTGACATGTGCAATATGTTTTGATTTGGTGTTCGCCTTAAAGTAATTGAAGAAAGGGGGGTATTTTAACTATGTTATGTGACGCCGGTTAAGATCCCATGTTTTATCATCCAGACACCACTATTAATTTTGAATTTACTTAGTCTAAATGAGTTGTTAAGCTTATTTATACTAGAGAATTCTCGTTAGTAGCAATGGGTTTTCTCATCCAAGAAATTCTCGTAAATCCAAAAAGGTGAATTATTATTATTATGTTATTTTTTTAATGTTCTATCTTAAGAGAATGATTTAAATATATTTACTAAAGTCTCAAATGATTTCATTTAATTAAATGTGTTTGGTTATGAAAATTTGCAAGGTGTTAAATTATTTTGTCAAAAGAGGTTGTTGGTCACGTGTTATAGGCTTCCAATCCTAAACATATGTCCTAAATCTTCAATCTTAGGGCTTCATATAGAAAAGAATAAATTATACATTTTTAATGTTTTCCACCCTAAACATATGTCATATAATCTATACCCTGGGGTTTCTTTTCACATGTAAGGAATATTGTAAATAAAAAAAGAATTGAAGTACATGTATAAATGAAGCATATATATATATATATATATATATATATATATATATATATATATATATATATATATATATATATAGTAGCACATACCTGCTGTCTCTGATGGTATTTGTATATATATACAAGAATTAAACAAACACTTACCATTTTTGTAATTTTAAATATGAAAAAAAAAACATGAGCATGTATGTTTGTATAATACTAGGTGATAAACATATGAAAGATCCTAACTGGGCATAAGTTTTGAGTTAGGGATTGGCTCAGCTTTAGGACTTGTAACCCTAATAATTCTTTTCGAGGGACTTCCGTTGGCAACCTTCAGCATCCGTGCTTATAAAGTTTGACCTCGGGTGGAAATTATTAGCAAGACAATCAAAGGAGGGCAACTCTTAGCCTAATCAGGGTAATTATTAAGTGGACATTCAGAAGGTAGCACCCGAAATTCTTAGTTATTCATGCATATAAATAAATTAGGCTTTCACTTAGCAACCAAAATACTAATTCTGCCAGAAAAAAATTTATTATATTATTTTATATTTTGTAAATCAGACAGTCCACGAGTCAGTCGCAATGTTGGACTAGAGATACCAACAACCACACAAAGAAATGACAATTTCTTACTAATGGTTGGCAAACAGTAACGTTAATCCCGCACCCTCGCGAAGTCATCAAGTTAGGAGATATGGTACTATTCTATTATCCAAAATTTTAGCACCAGATGTCTTTTGCATCATCGTCCATATCCCCTAATACTTCCTTGTATAAACCAATTTGAAAATTCATACAATCCTCCAAAAACTTGGTCATTTCACACCACAAAACAAGATGAATAATAATGGTGCTTAAGTAACTTTTCGTAATATAAACCACCACATATTTCAGCTTACAACTCAATCATTTAAGTGTTAAATATGTATATACATAAGAATTGTATGCTATGTATTAACATATACTCATATTATCATGCAATTGCATCTGTCCCTTAATACCCAAGCTTCACGTTTATAGCGGCCAAATATTTCTTGACCTATCAAAAAGGTTACCAATGCAGGTTATATACGTATATAAAAATTGTGTGGCATGTATATATATATAGCATACAAAACTTGATGCATTAAGCAAGCTGGCGACCAAAATAATATCACAGCATTATATCCAAATCATAAGTATGAAATTGAAACAACTACATGGAGCAGCCCTCACTGCTCCATGTCTGCAGCAGTTGCAAAATAGAGCAAAAAAATATATAATTTCATACAGTCAAACTTAAAAAATAAAAAAATACATAGGAATTGAGTGAAGTGTATATAAATCGAGTAGATGACAATTCTGCATCTCATAAATTCTGATTTGAGAGATTGTGGAATTTATAAGACAGTTAAGCAATCCCAATATCACAATTAAACATAAAGTATTTCCCAATATCACATTGTGGAACTTGTAAGACAGTTAACTGTATAATATTAAGGAAGAAAATGTGAGCAAGGCAAAGGAATAATCAACATAAAAATAATCTTCTCCTATAACACTCCAAGTCTTATAAGATTTTAATAAGAGCAAAACAACTGATAACTCCTCCTTCTTCAAGCAGAGGAGATACCAAGCCATCCATTCTTAATAGAAATTAAACTGAACCAAGGGTATTATGATAACCAATGAATTATTGCATCAACACTTCTATGTTATGATGACAACCAACCCGAAATGTATATAGATTTCTCTTAATAATCTGTAAAGCACATAAATGTAACTCATGTCCTAAGCCATCCATGGATAAATATCAAATTCGACTTATCCGGAGAGGATAAAATAGTGTAAGGAAATGGCATTAACAGTTTGCGACGGATTTTACCTGGAAGTATACATCACCAACATGCATGTGAAATAGCCACACAACTCATGTGATTATATTGAAGAAAATATAAATTCAGCTTATCAGGGGGAATGGAACAAAGAAGAAATCCTTCCTGATGTAATGAATCCCGTCTCATCCAACAGTCAGAGATGTGAGTATAATAGAAATGAAGGAATCCTCAGCATTGTATTATCAAGAAAGAAAAGAGAATAGGATAAAATACTTCAAAAGCATTTGAGAATTTGCACACTAGTCAAGCAGAGAAACAAAAAATATGTTCATCCTCAAAACCTCCCCCTCAAAGGGTATTTATAGCCGAAGGGGAAAGATACATACCATGAAGCTTACCGGCGGTGAAGAGAGAGTGACGCCAGGGGTGGGGGAAGGGGTTGGGTATCCATTGAAGTGGAAGATCGATCGGATCTCTGAAAAAGCAATTCTCCCGCGCGATAGAACTCTAGGCTAGGGCGTGAAAGACAAGAATCGGGAAGAGTATCGTGCGTGTGAGAGAGTGGTAGTGAGGAATTTATTTTTTAAGGGTTTTTATTAATATTTTTATTATTTTAAAAGCATCAATTTATGTATTATTGTTCCGCATATGAAATTGTATCAATGTATATGTCCTCCAACGTAAAATCGACGTTTTAGATGCACTCGAGTGGTCTGTTTCATCGTCTGGAGTCGTTCGGATAAATCATCGGCGATCGTAATAATTTAGCTAAGATTCGCGTGCGACATAGTAAATGAAGTCTTTTAGTAAGATCGAAGCTATGCAACAAGCAAAATGTTGATCGGTCATTGCCTAAGCAATGCCCAAAGTCTTAGCATAATACTCTCGGTAGTAAGTAGCTCGTCGCACGCTAAGGTTTTTATGACTTTTCAAATCCTTATAGGAACTCAACTAAAATCAAAATATGTTGGTTTTAATCGACTCGACTAAATCTTGATGATTCAGAATCACCCCGTATGAGATTACAAGAAGTTAAGAAATGTTCAAATTTCTATTTAGTGTGGCTCCAAGCATTAGTCCTCTAGGAAGGTCAAAAGGATATCTTAAGGCTAGATCCTAGGTTTTAGAGGGAAGAAAAAAAGACCTAATAAAAATGAGGTCAACAGTGTTCTTGGGTACCCTCTAAGATGTAATTAACCAATCAGGATACGTCCCCTTGGGAGCACTCTACACCCCAAAACAGACACATACACCTAAATCTTTGGTTATGGGTAGTCTACATGAGTTTTCTTTCATAGATACTGGTCCAAGGTGCCTCTGCCCATTCTTGATATGCTTGACCTATCCTTGCGACGTTTATCGTATGTAAGGCCCTCCACTTTTTTTCTCTTGTTTGTTGTTTTTGTAGAATATCCATCTTTTCCATTTCCTCTCTTCTCCTAATCATTCATATGATCTAGAAGAGAGATTTATTCAGAAAAAAGAAGTATGCAATTATCGACAAGCTAATGACTTCTTCAAAAATCAAAAAAGAAAAAAGATGAAAACACTAGATAACATCCCAAAAGTTAGAAAATCATTGATTGTTCATAAAAGAAATTTAAGCTAAAAATTCTATTATTTTACAATAGCATAAGTTAGAATATGTATCTCTCACAATATTTGAAGTTCATCTATTATAGGTTTTAAGTATATATCAATTTTACCTTTGGGCTATGTAGAATCAACAAGATTAATATTGAAATTAAAAATAGTGTAGTCATGAATATATCCGAAGACAAGTTATACAATGTAAAAATCATTTTCCAACATGAGTTAGAAATTATAGTGTGACTGTACGGTGTGAACCCATATGCACATAAGCCATTATTAATATTGTGTGGTTCAGCTACAAAGTCAATATAACTATCATCAAAAGTGTTTCTAGGCTTTCCTATATAACATATGACTCAAGGAATTAGTAGCAACGGATCTAGTATTATGTAATGTCATGTGAGAAGGTGTACGCATACGATCAAATAATCTTTGAAGCTAGGTTATGAGCATTAGTAGTTAGAAGAGACGCTTGTATAAAATAATTTTCTAATTTTTACTTTTTTGCCTCTTAGTTCGAATATCTCAGCACCATAAAATTTATAATTTTTCTCTATTGCATTAGGCTTATCATATTGTTATAACTATTAACACATCAATCTTTCTTCTCGGATAGTAACTTTAACTTCGATACGAACTTTCTTGTTTTATAAATATCATGTGGAACTAAATTCACCATTGGGTTAGTCTTCCTTAATAGTATTGCTACTTGATTAAAGTATTCACTTAACATATTATAATAAGATATAAATATCAATATTCTCAGCTCTACTAATAACTCTGAATATATAATGCAACATTCTCACAAAGGCTATTATACAAACTTCATTAAATCATAGAATTTCTGCACTTCTCTTTTCAGTGTTTGATCATCATCAGGAACACTCCCAACAAAATGAGATCTATTGATATAAAAAATCATGTTTTAATTTGTGTTAGGATCGTGTTCTGTTAAAGGGGCAGAAATTGATGAGGAACCACCATTATCGTACTGAACATTTAGTTCATACTCATCACGCACAATGCAAGAATTGGTTTATAAAATCCCTTGAGGTATATATCCAACTTGACATCTTCAGGTTTTATGAATACTTGATTTTTGTGCTTCACACAAGGGCATCAAAACTTATATTCTAAATAGTAAAGGAGTTGTTGTGATGCCACTTGCAAAAATTTCTCTACACTATTCAAGAACTCGTTAATGATCCATTTTTTTTAATACAATCTATTATACATCCACAATCTCAAATTTTGAATATCCATCAACATATGTTGAATAAAGGATTATCTAAATTTAACAGCATATACATTTCGTATGTATTACATATGTAACACCTAAACCTCAATTTCTACATACAAATCACACAATTCTTATGTACATAAACTTTAATTTTTACACACAAACCACACAATTCTAATATATTACATATCTAACACATAAACTTCAATTTTTACATACATTCCACTCAATTCTTGTGAATTGCATATCAAACAAATTTCAATTTTCAAGTACATTCTACTCAATCCTTCTGTATTACATATGTAACTCTCGAACTTCAATTTTATATACAAACCGCACTTATCTTATGTATTACATATCTAACAAACAAACTTCAATTTTTACATAGAGACGAATAATTTTTATGTATTACAAATCTACAACCTAACCTTCAATTTTTACGTGCATTCCACTCAATTCATTTGTATTACATATCTAACACAAAACTTCAATTTTTTTATACGTTCCTCAATTCTTAGGTATTACATATCTTACACCCAAACTTCAATTTTTACTTACAACCCACACAATTCTTATGTATTACATATCTACGACCTATACTTCAATATTTTACATACATTTCAAATCATATGTATTACATATCTAACATCTAAACTTCAATTATTACATACATTCCACTCAATTTTTATGTATTACAAATTTTACACCCAAACCTAAATTTTTACTTACAATCCACACAATTCTTATGTATTACATATCTAACACCCAAACTAGAATTTTTACGTGCAAACCACATCTTATGCACTCCATATCTAAAGCCTGAACTTCAATTTCTTACATACATTCCACTTAATTCATCTGTATTCCATATTTAACACCTAAATTTTAATTTTTTATATACAATACACTCAATTTTTATGTATCGCATATCTCACCCTAAACTTCATTTTTTTCATACAAACAATACAAATCTTATGTATTACATAACTACAACCTAAACTTCAATTTTTACATGCATTCCACTCAATTCATATGTATTACAAACATCATTTCTTAGATAAATCTACTCAATTCTTATGTATTAGATATCTAACCCTAAAAATCTATTTTTTCATACAAATTACACAATTCTCTATGTATTACATATCTAACATCTAAACTTCAATGTTTGCACATTTCATTCAATTCATATGCATTACATATCTAACACCTAAACTTCATATTTTACATAAAATCCACTAAATTCTTATGTATTTATTGACCTCATTTTTGGTGAGATCTAATCTTCTCTCTTAGTGCTTAGGGTCTAGCCATAAAACTTCCCCTTGACTATCCTAGATGACTAGAGATGGAACCCATCACTTAGAAATTTAAAACGCTTTCTTGTTCTCCTTGAAATTCAACATAGATGGTCATGAACCTCCAAGCTACTTGGAAGGTTAGGATTAATGTTTGGGAGATCAAGGATGAGCCCCCATAGGATGGTCAAGCCTTAGGACTAACCCTGAGTGGTCTGGTCTTTGTTAGGTCAGCTTACACACACTACACTTCTGCACACACCTCAAGCCCACTTACGCTTAATTTGACCTCCTGACTCTTTGGAAAGCTTATATGGGTGGAGCCAAACCCCTAACCCTTAGCTAAGAGAGTTAGAAACAACATATTGAGTGTCCAAAATGAATCCTCATATGGCTCCTATGAGTTTAAAATAGTTTCATGGCTTGTATGATCAGCTTACCCAATCAATTCCAAAATATCCAAACTTTGGCATTCTCTACCCAAAAATTTCCTAAAATTCCCAAAATCTACCAAAATCTCCAAATTCATTCCAAAACTTTACCCAAATCAATTTAAGCCAACAATTGACCCGATTGTCCCAAATTTGCCAAATTTGACCAAATTGGCCAATTTTGACCACAATCCCCAAATTGCCCTTAAAAGCCCAAAATCCCCAAATCACCCATATTTTCCACCAAATTGAATTCAAACTTCCACAATTTCAACTCCAAATTAAAATTCATCATGTCTAAACCCAATTGAAATCAAATTCAAGTCCAATTCAAATCAATTTCAACCTAAATTTCAAGCCCAAGTCAAATGCCCCAAATTGGCCCAAAATCTAAAATTCCCCAAATTGAGCTCCATAGCCAATTCAATTTCCCCAAATTTCAAATCCATTTGATTAGCCCATGACTAACTTCATGATTAAATCAAGTCCATCATGCATACTAAAAGCCCATACTCATGTGCACTTTCGAAGGCCCATGACACTAAATTTAAAAGTCCAATTGGAGCCCACGTGGCAAAGAATTAACCCTTCATAATCCCATGACATATAAATCATTTTACCATCACATCACACCAAGCATACCATGCATACATAACGCCTTACCCAAATTAGGCATTATGACATAATTTTACAAAAATTCAAGAAAATTAGAAATTCCTTTTGCATGAAACTTTTCCATGGGCTCATACATAGCATGGCATGGCTCATGGAGCCTTCCATGAGCATCATGAAATTAAAATCACCTAAATTTGGCCTCATGACAATTTCTCCTAAAATCACCCAAAATTCCAAAATCCTTTCTCATGAAATTTGACCAAGCCAAGGACAAGCCATGTAAGCCACGTGCAAGCCACCAAATCATGCCAAAGCTTCATGCAAGCCATCAAACCACTTATAGCACAAGGTGACCACCTTTTTTTATTTCTCAAAAAGTGGTTAATCACTTTAATGACTCACCCAAACCCATGCTTAACCCAAATCCCCATGATTAAGACATCACCACCCAAACCCCATGAAGCCCAATTTTCATGATGGGTGAGTACAACTCATTCTTATACAAATGACTAAAAGCACAGTACTCCAAATTCATTCCCCCCAAATAAAATCAAATCTCTCATGACACAAAATGACAAGTAGGAAAAAGGAAAATAAATAAAGATAAAAAATAAAAATAGAATAAATATACATATTAAATTTTAAAAAAATGAGAAGAGAAGGAGAAATTTTTCATATATATCTTTATATATATATATATATATATATATATATATATATAAACTTACGGTTAAAAAAAAACCAGAGTGGGATTCTTAATTAACCCTCACGTCACCCTCTCTCCCCATTTTTTTTCTCTCTCTCATATATTTCCTCCTCCAAACATTACATATATCATCCAACCCCAAGCAGCCAAAAATCTCTCCTCCTTCCCCTCTCTCTTCCTTATTCTCTCTCTCTGGTGGCCATCCAAAAAAAAAAAAAAAACTCCAACTCCAATTCCCAGCTCTCCCTCGCCGTGAGCAGCTTCCTCTCTCCAACAAAGGTAAGCTCTTCTATTCCCCTCTTCTTATTTTTATTACATGCGTACCACTCAATTCTTTTGTATTTGCATGTCTAGTAAAACAAAAAAAGAGAAGGAAATTTACATGCGTACCACCTTACGGGTTCAAAAAAAATGGGAGATTTACATGCATACCACCATCTCCATATATATATATATATATATATATAAAAGAGAAGGACATTCACATGCACACCGCTCTATTTTTTATGTGCACATCACACAAATTTTACATATATCCACGCATACCACATAAATATTAAATATTTATGTGCACACCTCTCAAATCTTATGTATTAAATTTTTAACACCCTAAACAAAATAGAGAAGAATTTATATGCATTTCATGTAATTCTTATTTATTTACACGCCTAACACAAAAGTCTATGTGCATACTACTCAACGTCGCCTATTTACATATCTAACACCTTTTTTTTTTCCTTGTGCATGCATGTCATTCAATTCTTACGAGTTTACATATCCATACACACACGCGCGCACACACACACGAACTTTTCATCCCTACAACTTAATTCTTACGTATTTCTATTTCGAAAATATAAACTTTGATAATTTCATGCATGTCACCCTATCCCATTTATTTACGCCCATACTACATTAAGCTTAGTACCTTTAGATTCAAATGACATTGAATCTAAAATCCTAAAATCTAACTTACGTTAAATTTTGCTCACCTTTAAGTCTGATTCATATTAGGCTTAAGCCAAATATCTTTAGATTCAAAAGACATTGAATCTAAAATCCTAATGTCTTACTTAAGTTACATTGAATCAAAAATCCTAATGTCTTACTTAGGTTAGATTCAAACCAAAAACTTAATGGTTTTAGAACAAAACCAAAAATAAATGACAAAAATCACAAAAATTAATCGGTTAATAAATCGTAAACAACTTAAAATATTTCAAACCTTTCAAAACTGACAACAGACATTAAAACTTAAATGAAATCTTAATCAATAAAGATCACAAAATGCAACTTGAACCTCAGCGTTCTTGATCTACAAAGATTTCTTGGACGATGCAATTCTGGTTGTTAACAGGAGTCTTCTGGTTCTAGTTTAAATACCTTTCATACTAAGTAGATCAAGGCATCTGACGACTTTGAGACGACGGAGCCATGGACATCTTGACCAGGTTGTCTAAAAATAAAAAATTAACCAACTAAAACAACAATTTAAGAAATAAAATCAACATTATTTCTTTTGTAAGAATAACTGACACTGTTTTCTTGCAAGTTGAAGACAATTTCCATTTTAGATTTACTTTGCATGTTATTAGAGTGTGCTAACTCTATTTTGCAGGACAACATTCTGAAGATGAGACAACAACAACAAAACAAAACAAAAACGACATTACAACAAAACAACGACATTAAAACACAACTAAAATGACAAAACCAAAATAACAAAAAAACAAAATAAAAACTTTAGAATAACCACTGAACAAATTACAAAACAACAACAAAACAACGACAATAACAAAACAACAACAAAACAATGACATTTATAAAACAAAACAAAATAACAAAATTAACCAAATAAGACAGAACAACAAAATGATAAAAACAAAAACTTTTAGAGTAGTACGTGACTCTTAGAAACTTATTACTCTTAGGATTGAACATTGATCTTTCTTTCCTTGATCATGACATTTAAAAAATTCTTAGAGAGTGAGTGCTAACATTAATCAAGAGTTTTCTTAGGCAATTATAAATTATCTTAGATGTAATTAACTATAAGAGATTGTTCCTATAAGGGAATTAAAGAACTCAGAATAGGTATCACACCTAAAATCTCTGGTTATCAGAGGTCGTCCTTATACAAAAATATCCAGAATAACATTTTGGAATCTTCTTCATAAGAATTACCAATGATAGTTCTTTATTCTACTGTTTTCTATTTTATTAGCACTTATCTTACTTCTTCAAGTTTCTTAATATCTAAGGATTCTTCACATGATCCAAAGAATAAGATTTCTTGAAGATTATGGTGATATGATAGATAAACAGAATGGCGACTCCAAAACCAAAATAATGACATTCTGACATCCACCACGACACGAGAGAATTGATCGGTGCCGGCGGCAACGCGCCAAGTCTCCGGAACGCCATCAGAAATACCAATTGATGGTTACCCCACTCATAGGGATAATTACGACATCTAGGTTCATTGAGCAACAGATTAAGATATACCCATTAAACTATAACGGATGAATGATTTAGAAACTTAATAAGTTCAGAAGAAATCAAGATGTTCCAAAAGGCCTTAAAATAGGTGTAGGGTTATACCTCAAGCTCCTTTATAGTCCTTTGGATATCTTGGAGAACAACTGAACCCATTATGTCTTTGCTTAAGAAAATCAACCTTGAAACCCAAATAGATAGGAACTCACCGAGTTATAACCTAAAACTCGGCAAGCAGACACCTTGAACTGCTTTTCCTGCTTTCCTTTTTGGCAATTAATTTAATTTCATGCAAAAATTATATATATTGCAAGAGCTAATCTTTCAGCTGAAGTGCGAGAAGATGACATGTACACCTTTACATTATTGTATTGTGGTTTACTTTTACTTTACTTTCCTGTATTTACTTCGCTGTAGTTGCTTAACAGTATTTACTTTACTACACAAAACTAAAAAAACAAACATATATGTTAGACAAAAACAAAACCAAAACTCAAGACAAAACTTATTTTTCAAAATTAAACAATTTTTTTATAAACAAAACAAAGAAATAATTTTAATACACCATCTTTTGGATGATCGAGAATCCCTCAGAGGAGGCAACCTACGGCTGCTAACGAGATTTCTCCGGTCTGGATGAATTTAACAATTCATTTTGACTAAGTGAATCTGAAAAAAATAGTGGTGTCGGAATGAGGGAACCGTGAGATCCTAACCGATATCGCTTAACCAACTTAAACTCCCTCATAAGTCATTTAAACAATAATGACAATAACAACAACAAAACTTGACATACACCTTAAACTTCTTAGAACCTCTCCGAACTTCTTGAACCTTACACTGCTAAACTCGAAACCTTCTGCAACAAAGAGCTTGGAGCATACACCGTGGGCAGCACGACCTGGACATATAGAAGTACATTTTCGAGAGAGCAAAGTAGTCTACAACAGCAAACCTATTCCTAGAATTAAATAACAAGCCATAGGACTTCAAGGTTGTCTGCCGAGTGCGACATAATTCTCAATTGATCTTTAAGCTTTTGTACAACTCTATTATGCAATATAAGCCCTAACTCGTCTTAAGATCCAAGGTCGTCATTCGATATGACGTAAATTCTCTTATCTTTCAGGCTATTTGTATGATTGGTATCATACAACTGTAAGCCCTAAATAATAAAATTAGCAAGGTGAATTATTAAATAATATTTCTTCAAAACTGAAGCCAAACCATATGATAGTTTGGGAAGTCACCGAAGTTCTCTCCAGGATCTATGTCATCCCCTAGCTTTCTCCCTTTGGATTCAACAATAATTGTTCCTATTTACACCTTTCCCATTAGATATTTTCTATGTCCGACCTTGAAAATCTTAAACCTTTTTACATTCATGAAAGAAATATTTCATTATCATCGTCAAGAGATTTCTTTGGTGATTTCGCTCATTTAAGATGTAATTAACTAGGATTGCCCTTATAGGAAACTTTTAAGAGCTCAACTTAATATAAACTATATCTGATCTTTCATATTAGCTAAGGGAACTTGTCGGTAAACATAAGGTTTCGCAGACCAAACGGATGTCATAAATCTTTTAGTTTATTTAATCGAGCCTCATTATTATACAATATGCTTATTATTCGGAGTAGGTGCATGGCTTGCAATGTAGTGCTCATTTATTTCAACTATTGAATACATGAGATTGGTTTGATTTCATCTTCTTAAAATCAAAAATGATACTTTTTAATATATATATATATATATTAAAGTGGGCGATTGGATTCCTATTTCAACAACCGTCAATTTCTAATTTGGTGAACGACATCATGATGTTACCTATTTTGTTGCTATAATCCCAATGGGAAAACATTTTTAGATCCTCCATGTGTTTCTATTAGCCAATCTAACCAAAGGCTAAGGGCTTGAGGACCACCCACATGTGTTTCCGAAAGAGTGGGGAACCAGGCTTAAGTGTAGGTGATTTTAGGGTTTGGGGTGTATGGGTTATGATGGGTTGAAATGTGTGTGCGTGTAAGCCTAACCCAGACCATGCCACCCAGACCTAAACCTAAGGTTTGATGGTCCTATAGGTACTTCTCTTGAGCTCCCTCATGCTGGTTTCATCCTACTAAGTGGTAGAGGACAAAAACATGCATGTGAAACTCCTAGAAGTATTATTTCTAAGTGGTATTTTGATTTTGAAAAATCAGACCGAACAGATCTCATATATTTGATGGTTTAAATAACCAATCAAGATATTACAAGTAATACTTCATCTAATAGTCTCGATTATTCAACTAAAATGTATGATATTTCTTTAGTTTGCAAAATTTTCAACAAATCATTTCCCTACCTAATATGAAGATTAGATAGGGTTTAGATTATTTGGGTTACTAATTCTCCTATAGTTGTAGTCAATTACATCTTAAGCGACCGAAATCACTTAAGAAAACTCTCGATTAAGATCGATGTTTCTTCTTCAAGAATTTTAGTTTCCATGGTTGGCTATAGAAAAATCAAATGAGAAAGTCTCAATTTAGAACATTTATTTTTTGAACCGAAGGAGCGAAAAGTAGGAAATGTCGAAGATACCGAAGAAATCTTGGTAACATCTCAAACTAACATATGGTTTGACTTTACGTTTTTTAAAGGGAAATTTATTTAATATTTTGATTCTGAAATTTATTTAGAAATTAAGGACTTACATCTGCACGGCAGACTATCATGCAAAACAACCTAAGAAGATATGAGGATTTACGTCGTACTGAACAACAACGTCAGAATCCTAAAAAGAGTTGGGGCTTAAATCACACGACATACAATCATGTGTGATCTTAAAAAATAGGGTGATGATTTATATAATGCTAGACGAACGACCTCAAAGTTATAAGAGTTTATGTTGTTTAAGTCTATGGAATAGTTTAGTTGAGGATCATCCTTCACTTTATGTCTTGTTCTTGATCGTCTCCTGAAGGTTGAACATCATTCGATCGCGTAGCCACGTCGTTCTGTAAAAAGAGGAGAGGAGAGAAATCATTCCTCGAATGACCTATTCTTGTTTCTTTGTTATTATTTGATGTGATTATGTGCAATATGTTTTGAATTGGTGTTCGTCGTTAAAGGTAATTGAAGAAAGGGGGGTATTTTAATTATGTTATGTGACGTCGGTTAAGATCTCAAGTTTTATCATCCCGACACCACTATTAATTTTGAATTTACTTAGTCTAAAAGAGTTGTTATGCTTCTTTATACTAGAGAATTCTGGTTAATGGCCATGGGTTATCTCATCTAAGAAATTCTCGTAAATCCAAATGGGTGAATTCTTATTATTATGTTATTCTTTTAATGTTCTATCTTAAGTGAATGATTTAAATATATTTACTAAAGTCTCAAATGATTTCATTTAATTAAATGTGTTTTGTTATGAAAATTTGCAAGGTGTTAAAATTATTTTGTCAAAAGAGGTTGTTGTTCACGTGTTATAGGGTTCCAATCCTAAACTTATGTCCTAAGTCTTCGATCTTAGGGCTTCATATAAGAAAAGAATAAATTATACATTTTTAATGTTTTCCGCCCTAAACATATGTCATATCTTCTATACCCTAGGGGTTTCTTTTCACATGTCAAGAATATTGTAAATAAAAAAAGAATTGAAGTACAACATGTATAAATGAAGCATATATATATAGTAGCACATACTTGATGTCTCTGATTGTATTTGTATATATACACAAGAATTAAACAAACACCATTTTTGTAATTTTAAATATGAAAAAAAAAAACATGAGCATGTATGTTTGTATAATACTGGGTGATAAACATATGAAAGATCCGAACTGGGCATAAGTTTTGAGTTAGGGATGGGCTCAACTTTAGGACTTGTAACCCTGATAATTCTTTTCGAGGGACTTCCGTAGGCAACCTTCAGCATCCGTGCTTATAAAGTTTGACTTTGGGTGGAAATTATTAGTAAGACAATCAAAGGAGGGCAACTCTTAGCCTAATAAGGGTAATTATAAGTGGACATTCAAAAGGTAGCACCTGAAATTCTTAGTTATTCATGCATATAAATAAATTAGGCTTAGCAAGCAAAATACTAATTCTACCAGAAAAGATTTTATTATATTATTTTATATTTTGTAAATCAGACAGTCCACGAGTCAGTCTCACTGTTGGACTAGAGATACCAACAGCCCCACACAGAAATGGCAATTTCTTACTAATGGTTGGCAAACAGTAACGTCAATCCCGCACCCTCGCGAAGTCATCAGGTTAGGAGATATAGTACTATTCTATTATCCCAAATTTTAGCTCCATATGTCTTTTGCATCGTCGCCCATATCCCTTAATACTTCTTTTTATAAACCAATTTGAAAATCCATACAATCCTCCAAAACGTTGGTCATTTCACACCACACGACAAGACGAATAATAATGGTGTTTAAGTAATCTTTCGTAATACACACCACCACATATCTCGGCTTACAACTCAATCATTTAAGTGTTAAATATGGATATACATAAGAATTGTATGCTATGTATTAAAATATACCCATATTATCATGCAATTGCATCTGTCCCTTAAAAAATCGAACGTTGAAATTATTTGAAATTTTGTGAATCGCTTCAATGGAGAAACTAAAAGACTTGAATTTCATATTTAAATGCCATGACATCAAAATTACACGTTATATAATTCTTACGCATCTACATACTTAATACCCAAGCTTCACGTTTGTAGCGTCTAAATCTTCCTTGACATATCAAAAAGGTTACTAAAGCAGGTTATATATGTATATAAAAATTGTGTGGCATGTATATAAATCATAAGGTAGACCTAGGAAAACTTGGGTTATTGCATAAAAAATGATCTTAATTTATTAGAATTAAACAAAAATTTGACACTAAATAGGACACAATGGAGAAAAATGATTCATGTAGCCGACCCCACTTAGTGGAATTAAGGCTTTGTTGTTGTTGTTGTTGATGATGTATATAAATCATAAGTTTGAATTATGTGGCAGGTTATATATGTATATAAAAATTGTGTGGCATGTATATAAATCATAAGGTAGACCTAGGAAAACTTGGGTTATTGCATAAAAAATGATCTTAATTTATTAGAATTAAACAAAAATTTGACACTAAATAGGACACAATGGAGAAAAATGATTCATGTAGCCGACCCCACTTAGTGGAATTAAGGCTTTGTTGTTGTTGTTGTTGTTGATGATGTATATAAATCATAAGTTTGAATTATGTGGCAGGTTATATACATATATATATATATAGCATACAAAACTTGATGTATTAAGCAAGCTGGCAACCAAAATAATATCACAGCATTATATCCAAATCATAAGTTTGAAATTGAAACAACTACTGAGAGCAGCCCTCACTGCTCCATGTCTGCAGCAGTTGCAAGAATAGAGCAAAAAAATATATAATTTCATACAGTCAAACTAAAAAAAAAATACATAGAAATTGAGTGAACTGTATATGAATCGAGTAGATCACATAATTTCTACATCTCATAATTCTGATTTGAAGAATCAAAACACCCTTTCATCACTTTCAGATAATTTCATCCTCAAATAAATCCAAATTCTGTCTAACCAAACCAGAAAAAATTAGAAGTAACTATGTACTATTGTAAGATGCATAAATTTGGGTCCTTGGTTGTTATAATCACATTGTGGAATTTGTAAGACAGTTAAGCAATCCTCTGTATAACATTAAGGAAGAAAATGTAAGCAAGGCAAAGGAATTATCAACATTCTCCTATAACAATCCAAGTCTTATAAGATTAATAAGAGCAAAACAACTGATAACTCATCTCCTTCTTCAAGCAGAGGAGATACCAAGTCATCCATTCTTAATAGAAATTAAACTGAACCAAGGGTATTATGACAACCAATGATTTATTGCATCGACACTTCTATGTTTTGATAACAATCAACCCGAAATGTATATAGATTTTTCTTAATAATCTGTAAAGCACATACCGAAATCCACAAGTGAATGTAACTCATGTCCTAAGCCATCCATGGATAAATATCAAATTCGGCTTATCCGGAGAGGATAAAATAGTGTAAGGAAATGGCATTAAGAGGTTTGCGACGGATTTTATTTTGAAGTATACATCACCAACATGCATGTGAAATAGCCACACTACTCATGTGATTATATTGAAGAAAATATAAATTCAGCTTATCAGGGGCGTTTAAGCAAGAAAGAAAATGGAACAAAGATATCCTTCCTGATGTAATGAATCCCGTCTCATCCAACAGTCAGAGATGTGAGTATAATAGAAAAGAAGAATCCTCAACATTGGATGATCAAGAAAGAAAAGAGATTAGGATAAAATACTTACTTCCAAAGCATTTGAGAATTTGCACACTAGTCAAGCAGAGAAAGAAAAAATATGTTCATCCTCAAAACCTCCCCCTCAAAGAGTATTTATAGCCGAAGGGGAAAGATAAATACCATGAAGCTTACCGGCGGTCAGGAGAGAGTGACGCCGGGGATGGGGGAAGGGGGTGGGGGATGGGGGAAGGGGGTGGGGTATCCATTGAAGTGGAAGAACGATCGGATCTCTGAAAAAGCGATTCTCCCGCGCGATAGAACTCTAGGCTAGGGCATGAAAGAGAAGAATCGGGAAGAGTATCGTGCGTGTGAGAGAGTGGTAGCGAGGAATTTATTTTTGAAGGGTTTTTATTGATATTTTTATTATTTTAACAGCATCAATTTATGTATTCTTGTCCCGCAAATAAAATTGTATCAATGTAAATGTTCTCCTTAGGTAAAATCGACGTTTTGGACGCGCTCAAGTGGTCTGTTTCATCGTTTGGGGTCGTTCGGATAAATCATTGGCGATCGTACTAATTTAACTAAGATTCGCGTGTGACGTGGTAAATGAAGTCTTTTAGTCAGATCAGAGTGATTCAACAAGCAAAATGCTGATCGATCATTGCCTAAGTAATGCCCAAAGTCTTAACAAAATGCTCTCGGTAATAAGTCGCTAGTCACACACTAAGGTTTTTATGGCTTTTCCAATCCTTATAGGAACTCAATTAAAGTCTAAATATGTTGGTTTTAATCGACTCGACTAAATCTTGAGGATTCAGAATCACCCGTATAAGATTACAAGAAGTTAAGAAGAGGTTCAAATTTCTATTTAGTGTGGCTCCCACCATTAGTCCTCTAGGAAGGTCAAAATGAAATCTTAAGGCTAGATTCTAGGTTCTAGATAGAAGACAAAAAAGACCTCATAAAAATTAGGTCAACAGAGTGCTCTTGGGTACCCTCTAAGATGTAATTAACCAATCGGGATACGTCCCCTTTGGAGCACTCTAGACCCCAAAACAGACACATACACCTGAATCTTTGGTTATGGGTAGTCTACATAGGTATTCTTTCATTGATACTGGTCTAAGGTGTCTCTGCCCATTACTGATATGCTTGACCTATCCTTGCGACGTTTATTGTATGTATGCCCTCCACTTTTTTTCTCTTGTTTGTTGTTTTTGTCATATCTCCATCTTTTCTATTTCCTCTCTTCTCCTGATCATTTATATGATCAAAAAGAGAGATTTATTCAGAAAAAGCAAGTATGTGATTATCGACAAGCTAATGACTTCTTCAAAAATCAACAGAGAAAAAAAAGATGAAAACACTAGATAACATCCCATAAGTTAGAAAATCATTGATTCTTCATAAAAGAAATTTAAGCTAAAAATTCTATTAGTTTACAATAGCATAAGTTAGAATATGTATCTCTCACAATATTTGAAGTTCATCTATTATAGGTTTTAAGTATATATCAATTTTACCTTTGGGCCGTGTAGAATCAACAAGATTAATATTGAAATTAAAAATAGTGTAGTCATGAATATATCCGAAGACAAGTCACACAATGTAATAATCATTGTCCAATATGAGTTAGAAATTACAGTGTGATTGTACGGTGTGAACCCATATGCACATAAGCCATTATTAATATTGTGTGGTTCAGCTACAAAGTCAATATAACTATCATCAAAATGTTTCTAGGCTTTCTTATATAACATATGACTCGAGTAATTAGTATCAATAGATCTAGTATTATGTAATGTCATGTGAGGAGGCGTATGCATAGGAGCTAATAATCTTTGAAGCTAGGTTATGAGCATTAGTTAGAAGAGACGCTTGTATAAAATAATTTTCTAATTTTTACTTTTTTGCCTCTTGGTTCGAATATCTCAGCACCATAAAATTTATAATTTTTCTCTATTGCATTAGGCTTATCATATTGTTATCACTATTAACACATCAATCTGTCTTCTCGGATAGTAACTTTAACTTCGATACGAACTTTCTTGTTTTATAAATGACATGTGGAACTAAATTCTCCATTGGGTTAGTCTTCCTTAATAGTATTGCTACTTGATTAAAGTATTCACTTAACATATTCTAATAAGATATAAAAATCAATATTCTCAACTCTACTAATAACTCTGAATATATAATGCAACCTTCTCACAAAGGCTTTTATACAACTTCATTAAATCATAGAATTTCTGCACTACTCTTTTCAGTGTTTGATCATCATCATGAACACTCCCAATAAAATGAGATCTATTGATATAAAAAAATCATGTTTTAATTTGTGTTAGGATCGTGTTCTGTTAAAGGGGCAGAAATTGATGAGGAACCAACATTATCGTACTGAACATTTAGTTCATACTCATCATGCGCAATTCAAGAATTGGGTTATAAAATCCCTTGAGGTATATATCCAACTTGACATCTTCAGGTTTTAGGAATACTTGATTTTTGTGCTTCACACAATGGCATCAAAACTTACATTCTAAATAATAAAGGAGTTGTTGTGATGCCACTTGCAAAAATTTCTCTACACTATTCAAGAATTCATTAATGAGCAATTTTTGTTTTCTGAATACAATCTATTATAAATCCACAATCTCAAATTTTGAATATCCATCAACATCACATATGTTGATTTAAGGATTATCTAAATTTAGCAGCATATACATTTCGTATGTATTACATATCTAACACCTAAACCACAATTTCTACTTACAAATCATACAAATCACACAATGCTTATGTACATAAACTTCAATTTTAGACACAAACCACACAATTCTTATATATTACATGTCTAACACCCAAACTTCTATTTTTACATACATTCCACTCAATTCTTGTGTATTGCATATCAAACAAATTTCAATTTTCAATTACATTCTACTCGATCCTTCTGCATTACATATGTAACTCTCGAGCTTAAATTTTATATACAAACCGCACTTATCTTATGTATTATCTAACAAATAAACTTCAATTTTTACATAGAGACGAATAATTTTTATGTATTACAAATCTACTAACTAACCTTCAACTTTTACGGCGTTCCACTCAATTCATTTGTATTACATATCTAACACAAAACTTCAAATTTTTTATACATTCCTCAATTCTTATATATTACATATCTACAAGCTATACTTCAATATTTTACATACATTTCAAATCATATGCATTACATATCTAACATCTAAACTTCAATTATTACATACATTCCACTCCATTTTTATGTATTACAAATTTTACAACTCAAACTTCAGTTTTTACGTACAATCCACACAATTCTTATGTATTACATATCTAACACCCAAACTAGAATTTTTACGTGCCAACCACATCTTATGCACTCCATATCTAAAGCCTAAACTTCAATTTCTTACATACATTCCACTTAATTCATATGTATTCCATATTTAACACCAAAGTTTTAATTTTTTATATACAATACACTCAATTTTTATGTATCGCATATCTCACCTTTAACTTCTATTTATTCATACAATCAATACAAATCTTATGTATTACATAACTACAACCTAGACTTCAATTTTTACATGCATTCCACTCAATTCACAAGTATTACATTTCTAACACCTAAACATAGTTTTTTAGATACAATGTAGTCAATTCTTATGTATTTGATATCTACCCCTAAAAATATATTTTTTTCATACAAATTACACAATTCATTATGTATTATATATATCTAACATCAAAACTTTAATGTTTACACATTTCATTCAATTCATATGTATTACATATCTAACACCTAAACTTCATTTTTTACATAAAATCCACTAAATTCTTATGTATTACATATCCAACCCTAAACTTTAAGTTTTTCATACAAACCAGACAATTCTTATGCATTACATATATAACACCTATATTTTAATTTACATACAAACCACACAATTCTTATGTATTACATATCTAACATCATACTTCAATTTTTTCGTACAAACTACACATTTCTTATACATTACATATCTAAGACCTAAACATCAATTTTTGCATACAAACCATAAGATTCATATATATTACACATCTAAAACTTAAACATCAATTTTTATATTAAAAATAAAAGACTAATATCAAGAAAAATAATGAAGGGAAAGAAAGACCCAAAACAGAGAAGAGAACTTTACCTAAGGTTCAAGAGGAGGAAAAATAGTCGTGAATTCGGTGCAAACACCCTTGACATGTCAGACATTCAGTGGAGAATAATTGTCTCCTGTGTCTTTGGAGTCCAAGCCATTCTAACAGTGAAAGCATGAATGAGGCTCAATCGAATGTTTTATTAAACATGCGTCAGATTTACGTCAGTTATTAGCGACACAAAATAAGATAGTGTGCATCTATACTATATGAACTATCGACACTCATAAGTAATTATATTGTGTTGACAATTTGTCGATGCAAAGTTCGACATAAATTGTTTGCTTCAGCACATTATTGGCACAAAGATCGATGCAAACATGTTGCATCGACGTAGGGTAACACAAAGTTCATCGTTAGTATGTTTCAACGTAAGACAAGCACAAATTCGATGCTAAAGTTTGTATAAAAAATTCTATAATGCTAACAAAACAAACACCAATCGATTGTTTCCTGTTGTGAGAAAAAATGTAAAATGAATATATTCGTGAAGGGCTTGGAGTAACTTTAGTGGCAAACAAGATTAGAGAGTCACCTCAGATGATTTGCTCACATGAAACATCAACTATTTGATGGCCCATCTAAGAGTGTAGATGTTTTAGATTTGACTTATCTTAGGAAAGATAGATGTAGACCTAAAAAATCTTGAGTGTTTTGAATAAAAAAGGTTTTAATTATCAGAATATATATATATATATATATATATATATATATATATATATATATATATATATATATATATATATATATATATATATATAATATACTCAATTGGAGACAATGGAGAAAAAAGATTCATGTATGTGACCCCACGTAGTTGGATACAGGCTAGTTGTTGTTCTTATTATATAATAATGATTATGTTCCAATTTATCAAAACATTCAAACTCATATATATTCGATATGCATGTGATATTTTACATATTTACCTTTATAAGTTTGTGATTGTTATAAAGCTAAGACATAAATAAAAATCCCTATCATTATAAATTTTAAATCCTGTTTTTTGGCATTACATTTTTTGAAAGTATAAAGATGACAAACAAAATATGTAGTGAATATATATATATATATATATATATATATATATATATATATATATATATATATATATATATATATATAATTGATGAAATTTAAGCTGCTTGGCTTCGCACATAATTAAAAAATTTCCCATATTTAACTAACTTTTAGTGGGTAATTATGTTTTTTTATTCTTTAATTATTGGAGTTTTTTATTTTTTAATTTAATAATTAATAAATCAAAATTGGTAGAAGCTTACCTCATTCATGGCCACTTCATTTAAACTTAATTCTAGATTAATTCTATGTGAATTTATGATATTCATTTTAGTGAAGTATTGATCAATAAAAAAATACCTATTTCTTTATGTTTTAATTCTTATTAATTTCTAAGGATATTATACTTTAATGAAAGATATTTTTTGTGTTTTTGGATGTAGGTAATGTAAAAAGGTCTAAGAAGGTAAAAGGAGCAAAAAGGAGCAAAATGGAGTAAAATACCAAAAGTATAAAAAAATATGGCTCTGGCGCTAGGCGCCGAGCGCTAGACTCGATACGAAAGCTCGTCGAGTTTTTACAACGTTTGATCGGTTATTTTGACGGAGTGAGCGGTTATTGGACATTCTAGAAGGCTGGCAGTTATTCCTTGATAATAAGACATGTGATACATTGCATTTGGACACTCCAAAACAGTTTTAATTGCGAAGTGGTGCGAGCCAAAGTGAAGAGGTGCGAAGAACTGGACGCGCTGTCGGCGCCTAGGCGCCAAACCGACCTTCTAGAAGATTCATTGAATGTGGACATGTTTTGAAGAGGTGCCTCAAGACAACTCTTGAAGCCTATAAATAGAGGTCCATTTCTTCAGAAAACGTGCCCCCTCCCATTGTACCCCTTTCTCTTATCTACTTTAGGATCTCTCATCTTTAGAGAGAGAATTAGAGAGAGAAATTTAGAGCCACTTTTGTTTAGTTTAGTGAGTTTATTTTCAAGTTATTGCATCCGGAGTTCATTACACTCGTGGAGTCGGTAGGAATCGGAAGATTCGTAGAAGAAATATTTGAGATAAGTATATTTTTACATTTGATTCAAAGTTTAATTATCATGTTTTGTTATTTATTTTCAATGTGTTCTGAGTAGTTAGTTACTTTCTTACTTATATTATGAAGAGATAGATAAGATAATATAAATATTCGATGGAGAATTAAAATTTAAAATATTTTCAAAACATTGTTATGACATTAATACCTGATCTTACTTTACTTTTTAAATTGGCCGTTTGAATTGTTAAAACCTGTTGAAGAGTTTAGAAAACCTTGAAGGAAAAGAACTCTTAAATTGTAAATGTTACATGAATCCTTAGGTAGTCGAAGGCCATGTGCGAGTTATTCATAGTGAAGTGCAAATAAATAGGAAGATAATATTTAAAGGGCGTAGAATTGATAAGTTTTTAGAGTGACGGACTAAATTCTTATAATTTGATTTATAGGCTAGGAAAGGGTCACTAGTAGGGCCGACCATAGCCCACCTGGACATCTAGAAGTGAGAGCCTAGATTAACCCATTCTACTAACAATACATCCGGACCTATTCCGTAAATTAGTCGATGTTCTTTGCACCTAGATCAAAGGGTAAAGAATATGAATGCTTCTATTTGCACAATACCATAAATTAAATTCTCCAACGAATATTAAATTATCTTAAAAATCTTATATTAATTGAAGGAAAGAAAGTTGTTTATTTTATATAGAGTTCATAAAATCATTTTCTTATTATTGTTTTCTTTAATTGCATCTAGTAAATTAATAGTAATTTATAATCAAAATAAAAATATTTTATTATTTTATTTCGCTTTCACTTTGTAGAAAATTTATTTCTATAAATCTTCCCTGTGGGATCGATACTGGGGTCTTTGTTTAAAAACTCTATATTACTTGAAACGATACATATACTTGCGTAGTACACCTAGTATGTAAAAATATTAATAAATTATATAATATTAATTTTATACACTAGCCGCTATTTATAAATCGAGTCAAAGCTTTTTGACTATCTTTTGGAAGCAAACATTACTGCGCTAAGCGCGGCGGTCGGGTCAGGTATCATAAAAAAGTATTGTTTATTAATCCTAAGTCAAGTATTAAATACATATTCACTTCTTAAATTTAGGAGTTTGTTTTGTCTAGGAGGTTTCTAAGACGCCTTTGGTTATCATTTAAAATTATTAGTGAAACTTATAAGTCAAATTAAACATTACAATAGACAACATATTGTTTAATACAATATATTTCTTATTTAATATTGCTAAGTACTTAGTTACAAAAATTATGTAGATTTTCCAAAATGAAAATTCATATATATTAGGATTGAACTAAGGCTTTGTACGTAATAACTTTTAAAATATTTGTCAACTAAGCAAAATAACACTCCATTTTATCTGTATTTTGAGAAAGTAAAACTCTTTCCATAGCATTTCAAATGTATTTATCATATTGTTTATTATAAGCATCTACCTAATCTTAAAAACTAGATTTTCTTCTTTTATTGATGAAGTATCTACACCTTTTATTTATTATATCAATGAATTACATATATTAGAAGTTGGTTGCAAGGTCTTAAATGACATCTCTTACTTTTGTTTATCATGTAAATAAGTTTAGGGGCAAATATCAAAAAAGTTTTTTTGATCAAAGGATGCTAATTATTTTAAGCATGATCTGATTTCTCTATTCGATGGTTGGAAAAGATAAGAGCTGAACATAATAGTCGAAAGCTAGATGCCTTCTCAAAAGGATATTATGTGAAAAGGCTGATTGGTAACATTGTGGTCCAATGTAAGCGAAGAAAATGTATTCTTACTTATCTAATGAGTATAACCAGTCAAACAATCATAACTAAAGTTTTTAGCAAGAGTAAGTATGAGGGCTAGTGTAATAATAGTGAAATCGGTATTTTAGGGTAAAATTAAGTCCTAGTTTCTACAATTGTGGACATTTATCACTTGTCATTATGAATGCAGTAGGCCCTCATTAAATCATTAAAAAAAAAAATTATAGTCTCTCTATTTGTAATTGAGAATGACCTTGATTTCATGTGATTCTCTAATATTATTGCTAGGAATTTTGGAATATCTAACACAATTAAAGTGATAACTTACAATGGATGGGAGAGTTACTCTAATTAAAAAAAACATTGGTACTTGATTATTAAAATCAAAGATTATTTATATTATTAAAAGTTAAAAATACCGCTATTTAAATCAAAATAAACAACATCAGATAAGAAGAATTGGATCCCATAGATGAATAGGTTTAAGAGATATAAAAGCAACATGGAGATAGAAATTATTTCATTAAATTTATTGAAAGAGAAGACCATAAATGACATGTATGAAGCTTCACATAACATATTAAATAATCATTTAATAATGAATATGCAAATCTAATGAAAAAAATCTTTCCTATGATGGTTGAAGATTCTTCAAAAAAGATATCTATTAGAAAATTTCATTTGATCACAAGTAAATTAAGTTTTTATGTCAAAGTTTGTGTTGAATTATCCATAGTGGTTATTATCATCAAAAATAAAAGGCCATGCTAATACTATGTTAATTATGAACAATTAATGTTAGATTATAAAGTCAATACTTAATGATGTCATGATATTATATGTCATAAAAAGGATGCAACATTATACACTAATGATGCCATAAGAAAATTTATGTAATAAATGTTTAAATTAGATAGAGAAATTTGTGAATTCTAAAATTACAAAAAAACTATAAAACACAAGTTTTCGGTATAGATAATCCAACAAAAATTGTATATATCTTGGACTCATATTTCTTCTCATATATCTCCACATAAGGATTTTATATTAGATTATTTGGTAAAGGTTGTTAAGCTTTTTCTATTGGTAAATCTATTACTGTTTCAGTGCAAGGGTGTGTAATTTAATTATTAAGAGAGTATGCAAAAACTTCATTGTGTGAGATATGTCTTTTGCATGATTAAAAAATGATCTTAGTCAATTTACCTGGTGAAAAGGGTCACCTCTTGATGTTCTTCATTCATACTTGTAAGGTAATTAAGAAATCCTTTATAATAGGACACATACGAAAGGATGTTATCACAGATAAAACATCAGACATTGAAATAGTAAGAGCAACTATATATTATTGGAGATTTTAGTGATGTGATGTGGGCTAAAGTTTGTCAAGTGGAAGCTTCAAAAAGGCACCTCAACATTATAATTCCAATAATATTTTTTTTGTAAAAGAATATCATGCTAACAAGATAATAATAGTTTAAAAAAATGATAGGTTTACTGACAATGGATATGCACTAAAAATTTCAAATCAACATTTATTGTAGATTGAGAGAGGATGTCACATAAAGATTACTCTCTCAACATAATTAAATTTTAACTTCACGGGTAATGTTATTGAGAAATAGTTATAAATTTTCTTTATCTAACCACTTCATGTGTATTATCTATCATCTAAATTGCAACTAGTTATTATCCACAAACATCTAGTTAACATTTTGTCCACATCATCATTTATTTTGCCAAGTTTAGAGGTGTAGGTTGGAAATGTGGCTTTTTAAATGATAGGAGCTTACTAGCTACCTTTCTTAAGGTCATATAAACTCTTATAGAGTGTGTGTATGTGATAATTTAAGGGTGGTGGCTTTTTCAAAGTTAAATTGCTAGCTATAATAAGAGCCCGTGGCCGCCATGATCGTTCTACATAGGATATGTCATTCATCTTTCACGATCAGTGTAGTCAAATGATATAATAGTCCCCACATTTGGAAAGGAAAGAATATCAGTGTCATATGAAAAATGCCATAAAATAATTGAGCAAAAGACTTATATTATATTTTTGTCACTATATATATATATATATATATATATATATATATATATATATATATATATATATATATATATATATATATAATTCGATGCATTGATACGCATCCATTGCCATGCAAATATAATTATATATATATCACAGAATAAATTAAGCAGATACAAACTGACAGTTCAGTGATTAGTAACATATTTTTCACAATGAAGATTAAAAATGGGATAAATACATACAGAACGCCTAAAATATTGAAATTTATAAATTAAGCACAAAGTGATTTTTTTGAACTACCGAACCGATGTATTTACACGTGTCACGATCAGTTACTAAGTTTGATTGAAACGAAAAATATGGGTTGGAATTTTTCCATGATTTTGATATTTCAGTGAGAATTTCAAAAATTGATGAAAGTGGATGTTTAATTTGTAAATAATAAATTCCGGGTGGCCTGTATGTAATTGCCACAAATTAAGATAGGATATGTAAAATTATAAAAGTAGTTAACATTTGACGATGCCTTGCTTCAGGTACAAAAAGGACATTTCAAATAAAGGCAAATGGTTGTATTAGATCTATACAACCCAGTTAAAAGATAATATGTTCCTAATGTGAGTCATAGAGAATCAATCACAAACGTTAAGTAGAAATAATACTACCATATTTATAAAGTGCTCCGTATTTCAAGAGAAAATATTCTGTCCGGTTAACGTATATATAAATGACGCTATGGATCACACCACTTTGTACGCTTGACAAATGTGTTTGCCATCTGGACGCATGTAATTTTTTCTAGTAGATCAAACCATATTCGAATTGTTGAGAATTTTTGCTTTCATTCGAAAAGTTTGAGTCGAAGATCTTATATATTTATATGTTGATACTAATATATATATCTACATATACGTATAATAGAGAAATTTGTTGTTGTTACAACTGCAAGATTTTTCATACACCTGTCTTTAGTGCAGATAATTATACACTCGTGCACACACACACATAGGGGTGTAAATAGTCAAGTCGAGCTCGAGTCACCTTGGGCTTGTGCTTGAGCTTGAGCTTCATTAATTTTACGTGTCCGAACTCGCGTTCGAGATTTAGTCTACGAGTTCGATCTGGCTTATTTATTATAAAAGAGAGAAAATAATATTAATTAAAGATAATATTATAATATAATGATATAATGAGCAGTTAAATGATAAAATAATAATAAATCACTTAATATAAAAAACAAAATATTATTTTATGAGTATTTTTAATACTTCAAAGATAAAGACTTCAAATTTAATATAATTCAAGTATATTTTATATTAATATACATATTTTTTTTAAATGAGTCAGCTCGAGAGCTAATGAGTCCAGTCGTGGCTAGTTTAAGCTTAGATTGTTAGCTCGTCGAGCTCAGATCACAAGCCACTGACCGGGCCAATCTCGAACAGGTCCACAAATCAGCTTGACTCACTCACAAAACACACAGATAAGAGAGAAAGAGAGCAGCTCTAAATAGATAAGTTTAAAAAGGAATTAAAAAAGCTTATGGCTGTGTTTAGTTCAGATTCAGATTCAGATTGGACAGGCCGGCAATGAGATACCCTTAAGCGAAGATTGAATAGGATTTAAGATGAAATCAATCACAGCCCTTAATTAAACCAACTCAAAACATAAAGAACTTTTGTCTTTGCTTCTGGTACAAAAAGGACTTTCAAATATTTAACACTTCAATGACAATATTAGCATGTTCTGTCCATTATGATTACTTAAAAGAAAAGGACGAATGGTACTATAAGTTTTATAAAACTAATCAATATACATAAAATATATTGCATGATATTGGCATAACGAAACAATCATTATTATAGTATTTAAATAATAAAAACCATTAGTTTTATTGATCTGTTATCTTAAGTTGAAGAAGTTGTTTCGCTTCTCTATCTTCAACCATACGTCTATAATACCTTTTACAATGATGGTTATATAAACAATTAAGCATAAACGTTAGGTAGAAGTAGTACTGCAATTTTAAGAGAGTGCTCAGTAAACACAGCCTTACTCTAGAGCCTACCCCACCCCTTGAATCACGCAGTCCGGCCTCACCCGGCTTTTTCAGCGGAAATAAAGCCACGGTTGTATTCGAATTTTGAAATATTCTCTGCTTTTATTATGGTAGTATTCCGGTTCGAATTTGAAATATTCTCCCGTTTTATTATGGTAGTATTCCGATATTATTGAAGGGTAGAGTAAATAATTGCAGAAATTATTTACTCTACCTGCAGTAATACCGAAAGACTATCATAATAAAACCGGAGAATATTCCAATAAAGCCACAAAATATTTGAATACAACTGCAGCGTATTTACTCTACCTGAAATAATTCTGGAATACTACCCCAATAAAATCGTGGAATATTCTAATAACACACTGATACAACCGCGGCTTTATTTGCTTATGAAATATACCATAATAATATCCAAATATAACAAAAGAATCTTTTAGCAACGCCTAATGTTGCGGAACATTTTGATACAACTGCAACTCTATTTACTCTACCTGCAATAATACCGAAATACTACCATAATAAAACCGAGAAATATTCAAATAAAATCGGGTCGGGCCGCGTGATTAAATTCGCTGTTTTTGTTTTCTTTTTTTTTAATTTATTATGAGAGTTAAGGCCGACACAAACACACGTCGTTATTTAATTGGAGTCCGAACACGGCTCTGCATCCGGACTCCAGACCGAATAATTCTCCCCACACTTAGCAGGTCCAATGACAAAAGATGACTTCCAGCTGCAGCATTTTGATAAAAAAAGACGAGATATAATTTTATCAAATAGAGAAATCTGTGATGCAATATTATATCACTGCCCCAAACGCACCCCTATTTACTCGTTTGAATTATAGTTAGTCTTGGTGAACGACAGACAATTAAAATTAAAAAAAAAAATTATTATTATTATTATTTGTGGCTAGAATCAAAGGGAGATGATGTGGGACCGAGTTATGATAGCAGGTTATCATCATCAAGCTTTATGCGGTTTAGTTCTCTTTCTCCTCTCTCTCCCCTGTTTTCATTGGATTAATTTAATTAATAGGTGAGAGAAAATACTTAATGATTTTCATATTTTCAAAAGAATGAATCATATAAATATTTGGAAGAAAATTTTTTGATGTGAATAAAAATTTTGAATTTTTATGCAAAATTTTAATTTATATTATATGTTTTAAGAATATATTATTAGTATTATTTTATAAAGTTATTATAATCATGATTATTAAAATTATTTGTAATGTAAGAATTATTTGCTTGATTTTTTAATTTATTAGTTGCTTGTTAGTTTATTGACAATTTGTAATTTATTTATTTATGATAAACTGCCATCTATTAATTTAAGGTCCTTTAGCCTATTCATCTTTCATTAGCTTTTTTGCTAAATTTTATCAATGCAAAAAAAATTGTTCATTTGAGAGAAAATTTCTTCAAGAATACCCCTAATATGGATTGTAACATCAAGGAACCTTATCCTCTTCTTGAAGCTTTCAATTATCTAGTACATTTTACAATAATAAACTAGGTCGTAAGTTTAATAACTAAATAAATAAATGATGATGAAGACAACAACAACAATAACAACAACAATAATTATCGATCCTATGTCACTTCACGACTTCGTTCTTATGCACTACCAAGTATTATATATTTATTTATTTATTTTGTCATTAATGACTACACTTTTATTCAATTATAAGGCTCCTTAATGCTTTTGGTTATCCTATTTGATGATCCCTTGAAAACTCATTCATAAGAAAGATAGCCTCTTAAAGGGATTATAGCTCCTTTGCTTTGAGTATGGTTAATCGTCCGCTACATCAGAATAAGTGAGTTGTGAAGAGTTGAAGGTCGGTGTGATTTTTTTAATCAAATTTTATATTTGTGCCAACCAAATAACTATCTAACACTTCAAATCATTTATCTAGCTTTATTCTCACTTATTGAGGTTCAAAGCTTCTCAAATAAACTCCTCGTTTCTTAAGTAATAATAATTGAGACAATTAACTCTTGCATGTGTTCAGCTGGTTATATTATTATCTTGATTCATTAACCAAATAATAATAATAATAATAAAATAAAATAAATTAAAAGGGCATAACATTCAAGGTAATGATTCATTGATGTCAAAATAATAGTTTACATCTTTTCAAGGTTTGAGCCACCTACTATGACTCTTTGGTTGGCAGATTTTGTAAGACTTCTGAGGTCACAGGTTCAATCTCGCTTATGTGCAGAATGGAATTCTTAGGCATATGACGTTGGTCGAAGAGCTTGTCTAATAGCACTTTGGCCAATCATCAATAATAAAATGATAAAAAAATAATTATATATATATATATATATATATATATAT